>CAJNDS010002174.1:279907-309907 GCA_905221605.1 Symbiodinium natans | reverse complement strand
TTTGAATAGGGGGAAGGGATTAGTCCGAACCTAACAGACCCGACCTTGGATGTACACCTGACACCCAGAAATTGTTAGGGTTAGGGTTTAGGGTTTAGGGTTTAGGGTTTAAGGTTTAGGGTTCAGGGTTTAGGGTTTAGGGTTCAGGGTTTAGTGTTTAGGGTTTAGAGCTTAGGGTTTAGGGTTTAGGGTTCTCCAAAGGTCGATGGACATCTCCACTGGCTTCACGGTCGACTTGTCGAAGAGGTCGGCGGGTGCGAGGCGCGAAGCCTCAGAACACTCCATGGCCAATGGTGCATGTGCACCTATTGCTGTTCAGAGGATTAGGGTTTAGGGTTTAGGGTATAGGGTATAGGGTTTAGGATTTAGGATTTAGGGTTTAGGGACTACTTTTGGATGTTCCCCCCTGATACTAACAGTCCTTCATTTGGATTCTAGTACCCTCTCCTATAATCCCGATTCAGGACTGTCAGGAAAAGGTGCATGGCCCCTATTGCCGTTCAGAGGACTACTCTGGAATTTTGGTACTAGCAGTCCTTAATTTGGATTGAATCACCCAATCCAATTACAATCCCTATTAAGAACTGTTAGTGTCAGGATGAACATCCCAACCTATTGCTGTCAAGAAGACGGATATTTAAACCCTAAACCCTCCTAAGCCCCAAACCCTAAACCTAAACCTGGTACTATTTGATACCAGGGGGGCAAGGGATAGCCGGTATGAAGGAGTTTGGGGTTCAACAGCGTGTGCACATGGCTACTGATTAGGACCAATGAAAGAAAGTTGAAAGACTCAAAACTCTGATGCCTGAGCTAAGGGAACAAGGCAACAAGAGGGAGAACCACAAAGGGTTGGGGATCAACACAGCCCTCGACCCTACGTACAACCCGCTTTCAGAGCGGCCCTTTTTCATCTTGAGCCAAAGGTCAGAAGGTAAGCCATCCTGATCTGCATAACATGACTATACATACATCACTTTACAGGAAGGAAGCTCGTGATTCTTCAACTCCCCCCTTCATGTTTGCAGATTCTCAAGTCCTAGAGCTCATTTGAAGCTCGATTCTGGACTTCAGGAAGCAACAGCTACGAGCTCAACTCTGCAGCCAAACCTACTGTCGATTGAAGTACAGGCTTAGCCATGTACAAATTGAATCCGGTATCTCAGGTGATCAGGCTGAAACGTAGACTCAATAAACCTTTAAGGTAATTCTACCTGCGATCTATACAAAACTACTCTCAACCGGTGCAGGACTGTGCTCAGGCGGAGTCAGAGCGGCGCTTGGGAGCAGCCGTACACTGACACAACGCAGTGCAAGGCTGAGGGCAGGCAAGGAGTGCAGAACGAGATCCTCAAGAACTCATTCAGATGACACAGGGATGATGGCTCATATCCAAGTGTCTGCAAAAGCACGATGATGGATACTGTACAAGACTACTCCCAATCAGAAGCACAGCTGTGCTCATGCAGAGTCAGAGTGGCGCTAGGCAGCAGCCCAACACCGACATCACACAGTGCGAGATTGAGGATAGGCAGTGGTTTAGGAACGAGTTCTTCAAGAGCTCATTCGGATGACACAAGGATGAAGAGAGCGGCCGCTGGGCATCCGAGTGTCTGCAAGTTGCACAGTGATGGAAGTATCGCTCAGCTGAACAACCATCGCAACATTATCACCAGAGGCAATTGTAACAAAGCTTTAGGTGACGGCGAACACACTTAGCTGGGAACATCTGGCAGATGTTTAGTAGAAATGCGCAGCAACTTTAGTGCGTGAGCCCATTTCCGGATTGAAAGGGCCTTCGTCAAAGGATTACCTTTCTCAGCTTAGCTGAATATCCTTTCGGATAATGGCGATACAAGCTTCATTATTTGCATGACACAAAAGCTTGATGCCAAGAATCACGGTTTGCCAAACTTCAAGTAAAGGCAACGCGTCATTGAACAGGGCACTGCTCGAACACAACATACTCTCTTCCGGGAGCGTTGGAGTCGCTGAGTGACTTGAACACATGAATGTGATCAGCTGCGAAGACTTCTCCAAATTCCGAGGCTTCAAGCAACGCGGGCTCAGAGTCCTCATCACGAGGCTTGCGACACACTCTTCTGGACAAGAGCTTGGATTGATTGCACACATCACAGAACGGGTTCTTTGGGAAGTGGAAGAAGCGATGCTTCACACTTACAGCTTCATCTCTGAGTTTGCGAACTCGATCACTGACATGTGCATCATCCACAACGGGGAATCCAGGTGAACTCAAATCAAGAGGCTTGTCCCCTTCAGGAAGCGCAGACGCAGCAGGACCATCAGGGCTTGCTTCGATAAGATGTTCTTTGGGTAACCCCCCTGACGAAGAGGAAGGTATCTCGGACGAATCAACTTCTGCGGGAATGACATCAACCAGCGGAAGATTGTCCAGTAGAAACCCAACTCCTATGAGAGCATCCAAAACATCATGCTCGAGAGAAGCAGGATCTTTTGCCGCACACAAGACCATCACAAGTCGATCACCAGTCCAAGGCTTCGTGGCACGAAGTCGATCTTTGGCGGAAAACCGGATGACCCCTTTCTTGGACTTCAGTAGACCGACCACACCACCTCGACAGAAGCAACCTACTGCAAAGGACGAGTCATCGCTCGGCTCAATCCCTCGGGATGCGGAACCACGTTTCATAAGTCCAAAGATCTTACGAACTTGATTGGGCTGAATATCACCACGCTTTGTTAGGAGGTCTTTGGCATACTCTTCAGCTGGATCATGGGCAACGGGACGCGAAGGCTCTTGGCATTCCTCACCCGACTCGTCAAGAGAATCAGCTGATGCAGCAAGACCATGGACAAACTGACATTTGCTGGTGAAGATCGGCACATGCTCATCTGTGCGCTTGGCATAAAGCTTGGCTTCTTCGGCGCAGTCGACCCGAAGCTTAGACAAGTCATGCGCGAAGAATGGAAGGGAACCAGGTAACCATATGAAGGCCTTCCCAGATTCAACATCCAAGCCAGTGCTTCGAACAACTGGGCAGTTGTCCAACATGTAGTGAATGGCGAGAGGCATATTGTCGGACGCAAATCCCAAGCTCTGCGAACCGGGCTGAGGTCCACCGCCTGCGTGGAACGTAACAAGGCTCGCTGAGTGCGCAAGAAACGACCTGTATGACTCCGACGGAATTCCCCGGTCTGCCAACGCCCGTGCCGATCCAAGATGCCGACCAGCAGCTGTATCCGCAGCCCACCCAACGCTGAAGGCGTTGCTTCCAGGGATGTTGCACACGCTTGAGGCGGCAATCATTGCCACGACTGCCTTCGCAACGGCTCCTGTGGATTTGGGTTTGGGAGCGGCGGCCTTAGGCTTAGACTTAGGGTCAACCTTAGGGGTCTTATCAGGGTCATGACTGTACTTGCAGTCCTCTCCGTGCATGCAACCAGATGCCATCCTGAAGAAAATGCAAGGCGTCTTAGCCTTTTCTGCATCTGACATGCTTTTTGCTTTTGGCTTTGCTCTCGCCTCAGGCTCAGGGGTTGGTGCTGGGGTTGTAGACACTGGAGCCTCTGGCGGAGTCTTGGGCTCTGGAGGACTTCGCGGTGGCTCTTCGGTCTCAGCAGGTACCCCCCTGGCCTTTGCCTGCGGAGCTGCAATCTGCAAGGACTTGATTACCGACTGAGCATTAGTGTCTTCTCGCTCTTGAACGATGACGTCTTGTATCTTGTTCCATAGGTAACTCCACTCACGACGACGGGATTCTGGCGCAGATTCTCTGATGTCATCAATGACGCGTTCTAGCTTCCTAATGTGCTTCACACGGTGGAAGAGCCATTCGCCAGTGAGGCGATCATCCGGCCTCTGTCCTATTGGGATTGAATACAGAACAGTCCGAACGCGCTGCACAAAATCCCGGAGATCTCGAATGGAGTTTCCTCCAATTTCGACCTGGAACAACGTTGAAGCAGTCAGCACAGTGCCTCGAACACGGTCAATGCTGAAATGACGAGCAAGAAGAGCAAGCATGTATCGACCTTTCGGCTGGGACCCTGTCTGGCCACACAACTCAACGTAGGCGATAACTTCTTGCGCCAACTCAGTCACTTGCTTCAACACACGCATGGAAGTCATCTCTCCAGCAATCCAAGCATCAAGGCGAGGAAGAAGACCTGATTCAGTAAGCTCTTCTTTTTCAGCTGTGAAAGACCGAGACAACCATTCAACAACCAAACCTTCGCCTGACATGTCAAGCTTGGCAATCTGGACCAACAACGCGTTTTTCCAGGCTCGGAAACCAGCAGCGTCGGAAGGAACCGGCTCAAGCTTGAGATGTAACAAAGCTCGGCTGTCAACAATGTGCTTCTCTTGCCTTTCAGGCTCTTCGATCTCATGAACAGGAGATGCATCATTGCATCCTGGATCCGTGCCATTTCTTTGGGCAAGCAGTTGCTGTACGACATCAATCAACTGATCAACACGAGGATCGGTAACGGTCGCAGGAGGGCAAGGGGCTGACTCATTGACAACTTGCGGCAATGAAGGTGCACCACTACTGCTATCCTCATTAGAACCGTTATGTACCCAACTAAACCCACCAGAGCATGCACTTGACGCAATTACCGGCGGCTTATCTGGCTGGAAAGGAGCAGACGTTGGAGGCGAAGACCCAGGACTCGTGGCGCTTGCAGCAGCCTGGCGAAGTCTCTGAATCTCGCGGTCTTTGACTTGCAACTCGACACGTAGCTGGGTGTTTTGGAAGTTCAGCAAGTTGTTGTCACCCCGGCAGCTGGTTAGGGCGGCTTCAAGCTCTTGGTACCCTGCGCGAGCGACCTGCAGTCCTGCTTCGGCCTTGCTTTGCTCGGCCTTAGCTACAGAGAGCTGTTCTTCCAAGATTCGACCCTGTTGAAGGATCTCATCATAGCGATGTTCGTACTGTTGCAACTGCTCACGCATTTGCTCAACGGTGGATTCAACCAAACCTCTAGCCTCATTCTCAACACGCTCTAGCCTTGCGGCATGCAACTGTTCAGCATGATCAGCAACATGTTGCGCTGCTTGCGCTGCGGCTAAACGCTGTGCATCCAAAACCTCTTGCGGAGAGGCTCCAACATTCAGGATGTTCTGTGTGTATGAGGCTTGAGCGGTTAGATTAGGGTAAGGGCTTGAGTGCTCATGAGTTTTGCGAGGTCTAGACAAGGCTTGTCTAGTCAGAGGAGGGGACCTTTCACGGACCTCAACTGCTGAACTACTAGCAACCGAACCACTATCCGAACCAACACCACCTGGCAATGCCGTGGCTGAAGCACTTGACAAATCAAGCACCGAGCTGGCTTGATTGCTAGGGTCAGAAGGAGAAGACATTGCTATGGGAGGTGGAAGCGGTTAGCAGCAGCTCACCGCACCCTTTCTTTTGGCGGAAGAGGCGAGGCTCACGGCGTTCACTGGTGCAACCGTGGAAGGATGTGGCGAAAATTCGCCGAACTATCCTTCAAGGACAGGCACTCCGCTCACTCCTCGGAATTCGGAACAGAGTTGATACACCAGTTGCAAAGTGACTCTTCTGCTTCAATCAGACCAGAAAAACTGGGCACCGTAGATCGAGGATCAACTCGCTTGCCGCGCTTAGCCAAAGAAATGTGGAACGGAGTGATGAATGATGCTCCGGCACACTCGTCCACAACTTCTGCACTGTCGTCAACAATGGCAATGGGACAACGAGCAATATCAAAGACCTTCTCCAGCAGCGCCCGCTTTCCTGATTCACCCGTGGGTTTGCGGGTGATAAAAAGTAGCGAGAGGACTGAAACTCCTGCTTCACGGATGAGCCGATCAGTGCTGTTGCAACTCGTGCCGAGAACTTGAGCTAATGTGTCAGAATGACGGCAATAAGAAAGCACCACCACCAATATCTGCCTGCTCTCCGTAATCTGACTCAACCTCTGCAAAAAGCGAATGTTGCGGTCCGGATACTCTGGGCAATCGTCGCGCCAATTTGTGCTCTGACGAATATCACGGTCAAGGACTCCGTGAAAATCAAAAGCAAGGACTGCACGCGCCTGAGCCACCTCGCAGGAGCGCTTGCACCTTCACTCGAGACTGGAGCCGCTCCGGATGCCTCGGGGCTCAAAAGCACCTTCTTGCTCACTGTCCATCCATTCTCAGGCAGCTACACTTAGGGTCTTAGCTATGAAAGCAATACGGACCTGATAACCAGTTGAAAGACTCAAAACTCTGATGCCTGAGCTAAGGGAACAAGGCAACAAGAGGGAGAACCACAAAGGGTTGGGGATCAACACAGCCCTCGACCCTACGTACAACCCGCTTTCAGAGCGGCCCTTTTTCATCTTGAGCCAAAGGTCAGAAGGTAAGCCATCCTGATCTGCATAACATGACTATACATACATCACTTTACAGGAAGGAAGCTCGTGATTCTTCAACTAAGAAACAAACCTCCACGCCCAAGAAGTTTTCAAGCACAAAAAGAAAGCTACTAAGGACGTCCGAGAGCCTAAACGCTGCGATGCCAAAATTTCCCAAAACTGAGCATCCTCCTGAATCTCCATCTTTTTCTCTCCATATTGGTTCCCGTAGACATCTCTGCATTGGTCTACATGTATCTATATACACACACAATATATACATATATATATATATAATAGATAGATAGATAGATAGATAGATAGATAGATAGCTTTATATGTATATACATATTTATCCCGACAAGCCTCGACTGTGAAAGTCCTGTACACACTACATATATGTAAAGACACAAATAACTGCATGCATATACCACCAATGGACCCCAAAAAGGGCATGTAGATTAGCACATGCATGGACTGGCAGGGGAAAAGCTAAGCCGCAAACCTCGACCCTAAACCCTCAACCCTCAACCCTAAACCCTCAACCCTCAACCCTCAACCCTAAACCGTAAACCCTAAGCCCCTAAACCCTAAACCCTAAACCCTAAACCCTAAGCCCTAAACCCTTAACCCCGATAGCCCGAACCATGGTGCAGGAAACCCTTGTCAAGCCCAAGGGGCATGGTAGTCCGAGTCCTGGAAGGTGGTGATCCCGGGGCCCCCGAAACCCAAAACAAACAAAAAAAACCCTAAACCCTAGCCCTAAACCCTAAACCCTAAACCCTAAACCCTAAACCCTAAACCTTAAACCCTAAACCCTTGAACCCTAGCCCTAAACCCTAAACCCTCGCCCTAAACCCTAAACCCTTAAACCCTAGCCCTAAAGCCTAAACCCTAGCCCTAAACCCCAAAACCCCTACCCAACACCCAAAACCCCAAAACCCCAAAAACCCCAAAAGCCCCAAAAAACCCAACAACGCCAAAACGCCAGAACCCCAAAACCCCAAAACCCCAAAACCCAAAACCCCAAAACCCCAAAACCCCAAAACCCCAAAACCCCAAAACCCCAAAACCCAAAACCCCCCAAAACCCCAAAACCCCAAAACCCCAAAACCCCAAAACCCCAAAACCCCAAAACCCCAAAACCCCAAACCCCAAAACCCCAAAACCCCAAAACCCCAAACCAAAACCTAAGACTCTCAAACCTTCAACCTGCACGGCGGATTCCACGAAAAGGCCCTCCGCCCTGAGCTTCCCGAATCCCAGCACCCCCGAAAGCCTATACCCCATAGAGTACTCGGCGATAAGCCCTGTATAGCTGACGGTTTAGGGTTTAGGGTTTAGGGTTTAGGGTTTAGGGTTTAGGGTTTAGGGTTTAGGGTTTAGGGTTTAGGGTTTAGGGTTTGGGGTTTGGGGTTTGGGGTTTAGGGTTTGAGGTTTGGGGTTTAGGGCTTAGGGTGACGTTGCGGAAAGGGGCCCAAGCCCCCACCACCACACAACAAAGGCAGGCGTCCACCGCGATGACTACCATGGTGAAGAGCCACCTTGCAAGGGCGACAAGCCTACCCCCCTAAACCCTAAACCCTAAACCCTAAACCCCAAACCCTCAACCCCAAACCCTAAACCCTAAACCCCAAACCCTAAACCCTAAACCCTAGCCGAAGCGCTTGCTTGGGGTGAGTGATGTACGGTGGAACTTTGTGCTAAGAAATTTTATGAAGCAAGAAATTAGACTCTCGAATTGAGAAAAATAATTATATTCAGAGTCTGAATCGCAACCCAAACGTAATTACAAATTGAATGGCCTTTTTGCAAGGCTCCAGCCCTCCAGCCCTCCAGCCCTCCAGCCCTCCAGCCCTCCAGCCCTCCAGCCCTCCAGCCCTCCAGGATTAAGCCCTCCAGGATTAAGCCCTCCAGCTCCAGCCCTCCAGCCCTCCAGCCCTCCAGCCCTCCAGGATTAAGCCCTCCAGGATCCAGCCCTCCAGCCCTCCAGCCCTCCAGCCCTCCAGCCCTCCAGCCCTCCAGCCCTCCAGCCCTCCAGCCCTCCAGCCCTCCAGCCCTGCAGCCCTCCAGCCCTCCAGCCCTCCAGCCCTCCAAAGCCCTCCAGGATTAAGCCCTCCAGCCCTCCAGGCTGGAGGGCTGGAGGGCTGGAGGGCTGGAGGGCTGGAGGGCGGAGAAAGCAAAGGGTTGGTCAGGTTGAATAAGAAATGTTTTCAAGACTCTCGCCTCAAATCTACCTTTCTTAATACATCTGCCTGGTTAAGAAATGTCCCAGACTCTGGTGGACCTTCGAACCTTTCTTATCATAAGTTTTGACCGTAGAGGCCAGAAGAGCGACCAAACCGATCAGAGCTTTAACGCCCACCTGCGCATGTGGAGACCCCAGGCTTTGAAGGCTTCTTCGTTTTGCCTTTGGCCTTACAAGGCCCTAAACCCTAAACCCTAAACCCTAAACCCGAAACCCCAAACCCTAACACCCCTGAAAGGCGTAGACGGACCCCATGGTGCGCCAAAAGCAAAGCCCCAAGGCCCCAAAGCCCAAAAATGTATCGCGTAGGGTCTGGAGGTTCTAGCCTGAACCCGAACTAAACCCTGATTAAGCCCTGAACCCTGAACCCTGAATCAGGGAAAGGCGCAGAAGAATCTGCATCTGACAGGACCGCTGGATGCATTTCCAAGGCCTCAGTTGTCAGCTTCCCAACCACCTCTGGGATAATTCAGAACCCTACACCCTAACCCGAAACCCTAAACCCCTAAACCCGAAGTGTTAGTGCTTCAGGAGTTAAGGGTGGGGTTTAACAAGGCCTAGGGAAGTTAAGAACTCGGTTCCCCTTAAGACTTCCCCTTAAAGGTTTCTCAGGAATAAAAGGACGCCTGCTTGAACCTTAACGCGAGACCTAAACCCGAAACCCTAAACCGCTAATCCTAAACCCTAGACGCCTAACCCTAAACCCGAAACCCTAAATTTGCCCTAAATTCAACCCAGAACCCAGTTCTGGGTTGAGGAGTCTAAGGTCAACTTCGTGCCTGCCCGAAAGACTTTCAATCCTGAGCCTCGTAGTTCAGCTCATGTGCTCCGCGAAATAGCCGGAGGCTATCAGGGTCCAAAACGTTGAGCTTTACAGCCAACCTGATTCGAACCCCGCAACAGCAGCTTCGATGACACAGTCATGGCCACCGATTCCTCGCCCTTCTTGAACGTCAAGGCAAAGGTCGGCTTCCCCCTCCCCCCCCCCCCCCCCCCCCCCCCCCCAACCTAAACCCTAAACCCTCAACCCTAAAAACCCTAAACACCCTAAAAACCCTAAAAACCCTAAACACCCTAAACCCTAAACCCTAAACCCTAAACCCTAAACCCTAAACCCTAAACCCTAAACCCTAAACCCCAAGCTTGCAGAGATCGCTCTCAGCTGAGACTTAGCAGTGGGTACCCTGCGTGGGTCTAGGAGTCTAGGGTTTAGGATTTCGGGTTTAGGATTTCGCTGTTAGGGTAACATTGGGCAGTACCCCTCTTTCTCGGGGGGGAAGTTCCTCTCATCAGGATCAGCGTCTCTTTTGGGGTATCTTAGGCCTTTCTTATTAGGGGAAATACCCATAATAGGAAAACACACACACACACACACACAGACAGAGCCCCATCCTACAAAGCGCCGGAAGTCCAAAACCCCGAAACCCTAAACGCTAAACCCCTAAACTCCTAAACCCCAAAACCCCAAACCCTAAACCCTAAAACCCGAAACCCGAAATCCGAACGCGTAAGCCCCGAAACCCTAAACCCTAAACCCTAAACCCTAACCCCCTAAACCCTAAACCCTAAACCCTAAACCCTAAACCCTAAACCCTAAACCCTAAACCCCAAACCCTAAACCCTAAACCCTAAACCCTAAACCCTGAACCCTAAACCCTAAACCCCTAAACCCCCTAAACCCCCTAAACCCTAACCCCTAAACCCTAAATCCTAAACCCCGAAATTTCGAAGAAGGGAGGCAGACTCTTGGTGCTCTCCTCCGAGTCAGGAGTCTCGGGCATCAGCTCGAAAGGCAGCGCCTCGGGGTGTAGGGGTTTAGGGTTTAGGGTTTGGGGGGTTTAGGGTTTAGGGTTTAGGGTTTAGGGTTTAGGGCTTAGGGTTTAGGGTTTCGGGTTTGGGATTTCGGGTTCGGGGTTTCGGGTTTTAGGGTTTCGAGTTTAGCGTCTGGAAGTCCAGGGCTGCCACACGGTAGGCTTAACGCGGGGTTCTCAGGATTCAGGAACTTGAAGAAAGTTACCATAAGGATAATCTGGATGCTCTTTGCTCCTTGGTTCAAGCTCAATAAACAAGAAGCCAGCATGGCACGCAAGAACTCCTAGACCCAAGAGTAAGTTAGGAATAAACCCTAGACCCCAAACCCCAAACCCCAAAACCCTAAACCCTGTTTGTGCTTATAAGCCCTAACTAGGGCTACTGGAACCCACTGAGTAACCTAGGAATAAAAGGGTACCCTTTTTTGGTTGAAAGGAAATGATAAGGGAACCTGACCGAACCGCAAAAAAAGGAATAAGGGCCTACGCTGGGTCCTAATCAAACTTCCTCAGTTTGCTCGGAATGTCCGAACTTAGTAACGCCTGATTTCTCGATCCCAAAAGAAGTCCAAAGCCAAGACGTCATCGCAAAAAAGGCAACAGCATCAAATTGAGGGCCCTTTTTGATGCCCTCAGACATGTACTCGAATAGAGACCCCAAAAGGTTTTGATCAACCCCCCGCAAAAGAACTCCTGCAAAGTCTCTCTACCTGCTCAACCTCCCCGGATGATTCGGCCTCTGCGGCCACAATCGCTTCGTCCGCGTGCTTCGGACTGTGATCGATTCGTTGCTGTATATCCTCGTCACAGGCTTGTTGGCACCCAGGTGTCTCGCGTTTAGGGCTTGGGCTTGTTTAGGGTTTGTATAGGGTTTAGAGTTTAGGGTTAAGGGTTTAGGGTGAGTGCTTCGATTCTTGTGGGAGGGGAGGGTGCAGCGCCTGAACCGTGGCGCTGAGCCGTGCGAGATCGATGATGTCGTTGCTGACTGGCTGCCTTGGGTGGGCTTCGAGAACACCACAATGAGGGCTCAAACCCCAAACCGTAAACCCAAAACCCAAAACCCCAAGCTCTTGTTCTGAAGAACTGAAGTATATATTTTTAATTCATTAATGATTAATTATTAATTAATTATTAATTAATTATTCATTAATTATTAATTAATTATTAATTAATTATTCATTAATTATTAATTAATTATTACACTGCAAACCCCAGTCGAGACTACAACCCCCTAAATGCGCGCAGAACACAGAACACACCCACATTCCGCCCCCCCCCCCCCCCCCCACAAAGAACGCATTCACTATAACAAAATGACAAAAAAATCTAATGCTGAATGATGAAAATGACGATGACAATGATAATCACAACAACAACGATGTCTATTCACAGAGCAATGACACGGGGTTGCTGTTCAGGAACCCGAAACCCACATCTGCAATGTGGCAAACTCAGCCTAAACCCTAAACCCTAAACCCTAAACCCTAAACCTCTCTCTCTTCAAAGCAACCCGATTCAGGGCTTTGGGTCTGGTATGGGTTTAAAGCCTAAACCCGAGATACCCTAAACCATGAGTCCCTCAACCCTAACCCCTAAACCCTAAACCCTAAACCCTAAACCCTAAACCCTAAACCCTAAACCCTAAACCCTAAACCCTACCAGGAGTGTCCAGAGCTGCAGAGGAGACGCTTGAATGTCACCTGCCCAGAGTGCGCGTCCACCCAATAGAGCACCGCATGGCCTTTGCCGTCCTCACCTTTGCTCACGGGGTTTCGGAATTGGGGGTTTAGGGTTTAGGGTTTAGGGTTTAGGGTTTAGGGTTTAGGGTTTAAGGCTTAGGTTTCAGCATCTCAAGTCCAAGCATTCACTAGTCAAGCAATTACTCCAGGAAAATACCCACCCGCCCAAAGAATCCCGCAACATTAAAAAAATATTTCACTTATAGAACGACCTTGCCAGCAAAAAAAATGACCTTGCCCAGTAAGAAAATGACCTTGCCCAGCAAAAAACTGACCTTGCCCAGTAAAAAAAGACCTTGCCGAATAAAAAAGACCTTGCCCAGTAACCCTCGTTTTTTCGATCGAACGACCTTGAACAGTAAAAACATGACCTTGTCCAGTAAAAAATGACCTTGCCCTGTAAATAAATGACCTTGCCCGGGAAAAAAATGACCTTGCCCAGTAACTCATTAACATTTAAATTATATATGAAAGAGAGGTTTAGGGCTTAAGGTTTCGGGTCTTGAGCCTCAACCCTAACCCTTAAACCCCCCTACACCCTAAACCCGTCTGCATCCTCTTCCTAGAATCACGCGGCTCCGGCTTCTATTGAAGAAATCAGCCCGGGGAGGGAGTGTCGGAGCCCGAGCAGTAGCCTGTAGGGTTTAGGGTTTAGGGATTAGGGTTTCGGGTTTCGGGTTTAGGGCTTAGGGTTTGGGTTTATCGGCTGCGAGCGAAGACGGCACTCGAGACCCTCTAGAAGCCGTCAAGTCCCCTGACCTCGTCCGATCCCAGCTGCCGGTACCAAAGCCCCGCAAGGACAAAACCCCCAAACCTAAACTCGAAACCTCCAAACCCTACACCCCTACACCCCTAAGCCCCTAAGCCCCTAAGCCCGTAAGCCCCTAAACCCCTAAACCCCTAAGCCCCTAAACCCGAAACCCGAAACCCGAAACCCTAAACCCGAAACCCGAAACCCTAAACCCTAAACCCGAGCCAGGGTGCACCAGCACTGAAGCCAGGAACAGTCCTGAAACGCCACGTTCCTGGGTGAGAGCGGGCGTATTTGGGAATGTCGGAGAATGGCGGTCTAGGGTTTAGGGTTTAGGGTTTAGGGTTTAGGGTTTAGGGTTTAGGGTTTAGGGTTTAGGGTTTAGGGTTTAGGGTTTAGGGTTTAGGGTCCGCCGACCCTGGCGGCGTGTTGGATGGGAAAAGGAGGTGAAAACCCTCCTCCCCCCCGTGGGGGGGGGTAGGGGGGGGTACCCGGGCAGCTTTTCCATGGAGGGCCAGGCCACCCACACCGCATAAACTCACGGACCTACTTTTACTTTATGGTCCAGAGGTGCATGTACTCCCTTATTTTTTGTTTCCTTCCAGTTCGCCATTTTTCTACTCCCCATGCAGTGCCCCTGTTGCTCTTTTTTCAATCTTTTTTTCGGCAGTTCATGCACATGCCTCCTCCTGGTCCTTGCCCATGAACTGCACCGACGGATCTAGACCTCGGAACACAACACGCATCATGCCCACACGACACAAACACAGGGAGAATGCATGAACTGTGCTGCTGCCTCGGTGCACGGACTGCAGCTCCGAGGACAAGGCCGGCTCGACAACTGTTTTCTTTGAGGTTCCGCGGTCTCCTGCCCACACAACTTTGACTTTGTCACTGCATGAACTGTCCACATGCAGACTGCATGAACTTTTCGGGGCTTGCTCTGGAAGGCACAGTCTGCGAGCCCATGAACTGTCCACATGCAGACTGCATGAACTTTTCCGGGTCTGCTCTGGAAGGTACAGTCTGCGAGGCTATTGAAGGGCGCGGATGGCCATTCCTGCGGTTCCAATGCACCAGTTCATCAATTGCTGCTGCATAATCTGTGAATGTACCGGTTCATGCACTGTAGCTGCATAAAGTGTCCTGTGCTTCAGTTTACCACCCAAGCACCTGCGCTTGCAGAGGGTTCGCAGCATTGGCGTTCCCTCGCAGGTAGACCCTGTCGTGCACCTCCTTGGAGCGGTGCAGGGTCTGGTGCACAGCAGACTCGCGCACTTTGGAGGACGAATTAGAGAGAGCATTGGAAAGTGCCTTGGAGAGAATGTTCCGCACAACCTGCTCTCCCGCTCCCAGCACTCGCTTCAAACACTGGGAGTGAAATCTGCTAGTTTGGGAGTCGTCCCAAAAGCCCGGGAAGAGTGTGAAACAAAGGCCTGCCCCTTCGCCGTGGGTCTCATCCGTGAATGTGATGTCAAACCTGGCCTTCGGGCCCAGGTTTCGCCGAATAACCGGCCGGTGCCGCTGCAGGAAGTCTTCACACAACTGCTGAAGGCAGGGGTGGAGCACTTTCCCCGCACCTTCAGCAGTGTTGACTTCCGAGCTGAGTCTCCAGGCGGTCTTGTCCTCGATCGGCTCCGCCACGATCGAAGTCGCCCCAGAGGAGTCCTTAGATGCGATGTACTATGCTGCTGGCGTGCATGAATGGAACTGTTGGCAAGGTTTGTGAACTTCTTGCGCGTGAACTGTGTCATGATGATTTGCCTGCCGGAGAGCCCGAATGGCCAGAATGTCCCAATTAACGACGAGGGTACGCAACTCTTTGGCCCTGTAGCAAGTCCACAGCAGGAGTTCGGAGGCTAGAAGCGATTGCTTGGCCTTCGCCAAATCAAGCTGCCGCTTCTTCGTTCCGGGGTCTTCGGGGCCTTTCTGCTGCTGACCCCGGAAAGCTGCCAGGCGACCGAGGATTGCCGGCAAGGAAGGCTTCGGCTTCCGCACGAAGAACCCCCCGTCCGACCGGTTCGCATCGGGCACGAAGATGTCCGTGGCCCGTGTAAATTTGCCACTCCTCCTTTGTCGCATGTGGGAAAATGAAGCAGTAGGCAAGACTGTTGAGCACGCGCTTCATACAGTCCAGCCAGCTGCTGCTCACCGGAACCCGTTTGCCCCCTCGCTGAATGCCGTCCTCGCCCAGACCTGCGAAGTACCTCTCCACCCGCTCGATCTCGATGTACTCGCCCACTTGTTGGAATGGTCCCTCGTCCTTGTCGTCCGCCCAGGACACGAAAAGCAGAAAGCGGTTCCAGTACGCGAGGGCCGTGGAGTCGCTGAGCTTGGCCGACCTGAGGCGGCCGTATTTGGGGTCCTTCGCTCCTGCGAGGTACCAGGCCTTCTCCTCCTCCAGCTGCTCGGCATCGCTCCTGTTTGGGTCCTTGGTGCTACCCCTACCCCCCCCCCCCCCAACGTTTCACAGAGGCTCAAGCAAATCAATTTTTGGCATCCTTTGAGCTGACGAGCGCGTTTAAACCTTTCAACTATGCTCCAGCGGGGTCGGCGGCTTGAGCCGGAGGCTCTTAAATTTAGGGTTTAGGGTCACCCTTTGTTGTAGGGGGGGGGTTTCTAGTAATAAGGATGACGAGTATTTTCGTGGAATTAGAGGTGCCGTTATTTTGGGAAATGACCAGGTTTTGGGAACTCGCGAGCCAAGCCCAGCCTTCTCTTGCAGCTCTGTTAGCTAGGGTTTAGGGTTTAGGGTTTAGGGTTTAGGGTTTAGGGTTTAGGGTTTAGGGTTTAGGGTTTAGGGTTTAGGGTTTAGGGTTTAGGGTTTAGGGTTTAGGGTTTAGGGTTTAGGGTGTAGGGTGTAGGGTGTAGGGTTTAGGGTTTAGGGTTTAGGAGGAGTTCACCACTTTGCCAAACCTCTTGTCGTGCCAGCTGCAAGAGGATCTCACATGACCACCGCCCCAAAACCCTAAAACCCTTGACCCTAAACCCCAAACCCTAAACCCTAAACCCTCTCCTTTGCTCCGGGTCGCTGCTCCTCCTCCTGATATTCAGGCAGCTGTAGGTGATCCTCCAACTCCTTGACGTCCTGTGGGGACAGCCCTAAACACCTTAAACCCTACACCCCAAACCCCAAACCCCAAACCCCAAACCCCAAACCCCAAACCCTAAACCCTAAACCCTAAACCCTACCGAAATCAAACCGATACATGAACCCCAGAAGGTCCCGAAAGGTTCATCTCCTTCCTTATATACTCTCCTTCTATAGGTTCAGGGGGTTTAGGGTTTAGGGTTTAGGGTTTAGGGTTTAGGGTTCAGGGTTCAGGGTTCAGGGTTTAGGGTTTAGGGTTTAGGGTTTAGGGTTGGGGTGTGTGGAATTATTCTTCGAATGTTTGGCATGTCCTCAGTGTGGCGAGCTTGTGGGTGGGTTGAAGCTCTACCGCATGGAACGACGCACGGAGTCAAAGCAAAGGGCTCCTGACCACAACACTATATATATATATATATGCAATAATATATATATATATATATATTTATTTATTTATTTGTTTATATATGTAATATAATATATATATACATATGTAATATAATATAATATAATATAATATATTACAATTATAATATAATATATCATAATATAATATATGTAATATATAATATATATATATATATAGACCCTGCATGAGTCCGAGATTCAGCCCGGGGATGAAGACTTATCGAAGCCCTACGAAGCCCCTGGACCGTAAACCCTAATCACCTCAATTTTCGGACGAGGCGCACAAAGCCTCTAAACCCTCAACCCCCAAACCCCCAAACCCCAAACCCCAAACCCCAAACCCTAAACCCTAAACCCTAAACCCTAAACCCTAAACCGTGCCGTACCAGAGGTCAACGACCTTCGCTCAGAACGTGCGTCCTCCTCGAGGATCAGCTGCATCTTGTGCAGATCTTCGGCCTGTAAGTAGGGCTTAGGGTTTAGGGTTTAGGGTTTAGGGCTTAGGGTTTGGGGTTTAGGGTTTGGGGTTTAGGGCTTGGGGTGTAGGGGGTTTAGGGTTTAGGGTTTGGGGTTCAGGGGGTTTAGGGTTTCAGGGGTTCAGGGTTTGGGTAGACGCCACCCACACACCCGCCCACAGATACAGGGGTTGAGGTTCTGACAGGCGCAGGTCTTCCACCTTTTTGCCCTGGCGGCCAAGAGCCACAACAGACATCAGGGCGAAGTTAGCAGGGACTGCCATCTCCGGCAACATGCACTGCAGTCGATCAAGGCGAAGATTCCGAGCTTGTCAGTCTTTCAACCGTCCGCGCTCCCGCGCCTGTTGTAGAACCGGGTGAGCAAGCTGAGGACATTACATGCTTCTTTATTTGTACATGTGCAGCTCGGGTTGAGGGTTGAGGGTTGAGGGGTGGGGCTGGGTGAAGCAAGTTTGGGGCCTACGGACGTTCAGGGTTTGCCGCTCGGGGTGTAGGGCCTCGTCGGGTCCAAGGGCTAAGGAAACTGAATCTCACACACCCGGATGTGCTCACACGCAACAGTGCGCACGGATCTACAGCAAACCACCTAAACTCAACACCTTCCCCCCAACGAACAGGCAAAAAGGCCGCCACACACCAACTCCAGCCCACAAACCCATCACCACCTACGCTCAACCCGAAAGCCTGAACCCCAAACCCCAAACCACAAACCCTAAACCCAAAAACCCTAAACCCTGAACCCTAAACTCTAAACCCTAAACCCTGTTTGGGGCTGAGGGTTTAGGGGCAGGATGTAGGGCACCGCGTAACGGTTGGGGGTTCGGGGTGTAAGAAAGACTTAAGGTGGGCTTGGGGCAAGGGTTTAGGGTTAAGGGTCTAGGGCTAAGGGTTAAGGGTTAAGGGTTTAGGGTTTAGGGTTTAGGGTTTAGGGTTTAGGGCTTAGGGTTTAGGGTTTAGGGCCTAGGGTTTAAAGGGTGCTTAGAATCACTAAACCTTCGACAAGCCCCTGACTTCAAGCTGGAGGTCTGCTAGAGACGCTGGCTTGGGTAGTTCTGTGATCCTGGTTTATTCCAAGATGCAACCCCAATCTCTTAGGGTAGATACATGCTCCCGCAACCCCTTACATACCCTGCAAAAACCAAAGGGCCCTTACTTCGAAACCCTTGAAAACTTAGAAAAAAGAGGGAAGGGCGAATATTGAGGGATCATGAAACTACCCTTAAACATTCTAGCTTGGCTTGCCCTGAGCCCTGACAAGCCTTTCAAACCAGAGTCCATGGCTTCTAGGGCCCAAAAACCATGCAATCCCGCCTCCTCGGCAGAGAGATGGCTGGCCACCTGTCTCACTTGGGCGTCTTAGCCGGTCTCCGAGAGCTGTTCTACATCACGGCCGCAGGTTTGGTACACGCAACTGTCAGCAATACTTGTCAATACTACTTGGGATGTTCCCCCGTATACTAGCAGTCCTGAATAGGGATGACAGTCAAGGGTACGATAATCCCTGTTAAGGACTGTTAGTATAAAAGGGGAATATCCCAAAATATCACCACCAAAACGATTTGTAGGGTTGTTGGGTGTGGGGTCTGGAGATGTTCTTAAAGTTTTGTGAGTTTCCGGGCTGATAGGGGTCTACTTGGGGTGGGTTTTGAGGTTTAGCGTCTCGGGTTTAGGGTTTAGGGTTTAGGGTTAGGGTTTGGGGTCGGGGGCCCAGCCCTTTCTGGAAACCGTGCCAACCCTGTGTCCTGCATACTCAATGCTGAGTCGCTCCTTCCTGCGTCTAAGGACTGTAGTAGCCCTATCCCAAACAGCCTGGCAACCCCTGCACCTGTTTCGTGTTTGCATTGCACTTGAGTCTCTCCGCCGTGGTGCGTTTGCACCTAATTAAAGTGAAACTAAAGCTCGACGGCACCCCGGTATCCTCAGTTCCCCTAAGATGGCTAGGGAGAGTGGCCCTGGCAACTCTCTTGCTGAACCCTAATACCCCTGATTTACTTCCCCTAACCCCCCCCCCCCCCCCCGCCCCAACCACAAAAAAAAACACAAAAAAACTAAACCCGAACCCTACACCCCAAACCCTAAACCCCAAACCATAACCCCCAAACCATAAGCCCCAAACCACAAACCCGAAACCCCAAACCCCAACCCTAAACCCTCACCCACCCCACCCCCCACCCCAAATGGCTCAACTCCCCCCCCCATGGCGCCTCAGGTGCTCCGAACTTGCGTAGAACCTTTGAGATGCGCTTTGCCTGCAGGGTTGAGGGGTTTAGGGGTTCAGGGTTTTAAAAGGGTTCAGGGGTTTAGGGGTTTAGGGGTTTGGGGGTTTAGGGGCTTCGAGTTTAGGGTTTTGGGGTTGAGGGTGTGCCTAAACTGAACCTTTCAGGGGCCCAAAAAAGAGATAGGCTACTGGAGCCCTGCAGGACACAAGAATTCGGGAAGTAAGGTTCTCTTTCCCAGACGAAGAAAGAAAACGCAGAAATACATGCAGACGTGGCGTAGGTCGGTATACACGTCCCTGTTTGGGTCCCCTAACAAATTACAGGGCCTCTTAAGAACAGGACTCCACAGGGACCCTACTTTATCGAACTTTCGGAGGTCCATGCCATAATCCACCTCAACCCTGAAACCATAAACCCTAAACCCTACACCCTGAACCCTAAACCCTAAACCCTAAACCGGCTTAGGGTTCGGGGTTCAGGGAAACCCTGGAACTCTCAAACCCCACACTCCTCCACACAAAGCCTTGCCATGCGAAACCCTCAAGGCCCCAGGCTAAGGAAGACACCTGAGACCACTGCTTACATGTTCGTTACATCTACGTTTGTGTACATTTGCATAGGATCTCCAAGACATGCCCTAGTTACCCTAAACCCTAAACCCCAAACCCTAAAACACTCAGACCCTGAACCCTAAAACTCTAAACCCGAAACCCTAAACCCTAAACCCTAAGCCCTAAACCCTAAACTCAACCCTGAAGCCACCTCTTTGAAAGCCGCTGCGGCGCACCGATCTGGGCTCATGTTGGCAGTGCCCTGCCTGAGAGCAGTTTAGAGTGTAGCCCCCAAACCCTAAACCCTAAACCCTAAACCCTAAACCCTAAACCCTAAACCCTAAACCCCAAACCCCAAACCCCAAACCCTAAAGTCTTGGCCGCGAGCGCGACCTAGTCGCGAAGCGGCCTCGCGACGATCAGGAGCCGTCAAGACACACCACTGCAGAGGGTAAAGCCTCTGCAGCCTCTCCTCCTCGGCAAGCCCCCGTACTGGGACTAATAAAGGTCAGACCTGTAAACTTCAACCCCATACCCGGCATGAAATCCTAAATCCTAAATTCGAGCCTACAAGCTTCCCGGAGCTTCCCAGGGCTTTTTTGAAGCCCCCAGAGCCTCTTCGAGAGCTTTTCAAGCTGCTTCGGAGCCTTTTAGGGGCTCCCAAGGGTCACCCGGACCCCCGCGACCTTTTCACAGCCTAATTTTGGTCAAGGGGGGGTCGTATTTTTCCATTTTCGAAGCAATTTAGTATTCGGAGACCCCCCCTTGCTCAAAACTCCGACCCCCCCTTGAAGGGGAAAGTTTGCCTCCAAAAACACCCCAAATGAGGGGGACCCCAGGATCGGACCGGGTCCCAGTTAAAAGTGCGATTTTTTAGTACTGAAATCGACGGTTCTGGGCGGGCTCTAAAACCGAGCCTTCACCGGTTTCAGGGTTTCAAGTTTTTCAAGGCTCTTCAAGGCTTTTCCAAGCTTCCCAGAGCTTCCCAGGGCTTTTTGAAGCCACCAGAGCCTTTTCGATAGCTTTTCAAGCTGCTTCGGAGCCTTTTAAGGGCTCCTAAGGGTCACCCGGACCCCCGCGACCTTTTCACGGTTCTGGGCGGGCTCTAAAACCGAGCCTTCACCGGTTTCAGGGTTTCAAGTTTTTCAAGGCTCTTCAAGGCTTTTCCAAGCTTCCCAGAGTTTCCCAGGGCTTTTTGAAGCCACCAGAGCCTTTTCGATAGCAGCCTAATTTTGGTCGAGGGGGGGTCGTATTTTTCCATTTTCGAAGCAATTTAGTATTCGGAGACCCCCCCTTGCTCAAAACTCCGACCCCCCCTTGAAGGGGAAAGTTTGCCTCCAAAACCACCCCAAATGAGGGGGACCCCAGGATCGGACCGGGTCCCAGTTAAAAGTGCGATTTTTTAGTATTTTCAAGCTGCTTCGGAGCCTTTTGGGGGCTCCTAAGGGTCACCCGGACCCCCGCGACCTTTTCACAGCCTAATTTTGGTCAAGGGGGGGTCGTATTTTTCCATTTTCAAAGCAATTTAGTATTCGGAGACCCCCCTTGCTCAAAACTCCGACCCCCCCTTGAAGGGGAAAGTTTGCCTCCAAAACCACCCCACATGAGGGGGACCCCAAGATCGGCCCGGGTCCCAGTTAAGAGTGCGATTTTTTAGTACTGAAATCGACGGTTCTGGGCGGGCTCTAAAACCGAGCCTTCACCGGTTTCAGGGTTTCAAGTTTTTCAAGGCTCTTCAAGGCTTTTCCAAGCTTCCCAAAGTTTCCCAGGGCTTTTTGAAGCCACCAGAGCCTTTTCGATAGCTTTTCAAGCTGCTTCGGAGCCTTTTAGGGGCTCCTAAGGGTCACCCGGACCCCCGCGACCTTTTCACAGCCTAATTTTGGTCAAGGGGGGGTCGTATTTTTCCATTTGCAAAGCAATTTAGTATTCGGAGACCCCCCTTGCTCATAACTCCGACCCCCCCTTGAAGGGGAAAGTTTGCTTCCAAAAACACCCCAAATGAGGGGGACCCCAGGATCGGCCCGGGCCCTAGTTAAAAACGCGATTTTTTAGTATTGAAATCGACGGTTCTGGGTGGGTTCTCGTTTTCTGGATTTTTGACCAAAACCGAGCCTTCACCGGTTTCAGCCAAAAGCACCCCAAATGAGGACAACCCCAGGATCGGCCCGGGTCCCAGTTAAAAATGCGACTTTTTAGTACTGAAATCGACGGTTCTGGGTGGGTTCTCGTTTTCTGGAATTTGACCCGAACCGCGCCTTGCTCCTCTCGGGCACTTCCTGCAGGCTCCTCCCGGACAGTTTCTGAGCTTTTTTGGGCTCTTCCCAGACAGTTTCTGAGCATTTTGGTGCTCCTCCCGGACAGATTCTGGGCCTTTTTGGGCTCCTCCTGGACAGTTTCGTGTTCAAAGCAATTTAGCATTCGGAGACCCCCTTGCTCAAATCCTCCCGGACAATTTCTGGGCCTTTTTGGGCTCCTCTTGGACAGTTTCGTGCTTGTTTGGGCTCCCGGACAGTTTCTGAGCCTTTTTAAATCCTTCCAGTTTCTGAGTTTTTTTGGGCTCCTCCCGGACAGTTTCTGGGCCTTTCTGGGCTCCTCCCGGACAGTTTTCGAGCCTTTTTGGGTTTTGGGGCCTTTTTGAACGCCTTTTTTTTGGGCTCCTCCCGGACAATTTTCTGCACTTTTTTGGGCTCACGGACCTTTTTAAGCTCCTCCCGGACAATTTCTGAGCTTTTTGGGCCCGGACAGTTTCCGAGCCTTTTTGGCTTTTCGGGCTCCTTCCGGACAATTTCGCGTTTCTGTCGGCTCCTCGTTTCTGAGCTTTTTTGGGCTCCTCCCGGACGGTTTCTGACCTTTTTTGGGCTCCTCGCTTTTTTGCTCCTCCCGCACAGTTTCTAAGCCTTTTTGGGTTCCTTCCGGACAGTTTCGGAGCCTTTTCGGGTTTTGGTGCCTCTGGAAGCCTTTTTAAGCCTTTAGGCTCCTCCCAGACAGTTTCTCAGCCTTTTTGGGCTCCTCCCGGACAGTTTCTGCTCCTCCCGGACAGTTTCGGGGCCTTTTTGGGCTCCTCCCGGACAGTTTCGGGATCAAGAGCGTGCATGTTGGTCTCTTCTGAGAGGAAGCGGCGGCTTTGTTTTGCTGGCGGCAGCCAGGTAGTCTCACGTAAAACCCGGACCCTGCTCCGAGGGACCCACAATCTTTTGTTTTGGCGGGAAAACTTCCCTCCGGTTTCTCCAATTTTTGTTTCTTAAACATCTGCGCGCAAGTTGAGTTGCATCCTTCGGCTACAACTCAACTTCCGCGCGACGTGCTTGTAATTCAGAGAAGGGGGTAAGAAAAAGAAAAAAAGAAAAATTGACTACACAACGAACACCGGGAGGGTCGGGCGGGCAACAAGCAGCCGCGCGTCAAGCTTGGCACACCCTAAACCCTAAACCCTAAACCCTAACCCTAAACCCTGAACCCTAAGCCCTGAACCCTAAACCTTAGAGTAGGGTGTAGGGGCCTAGGGAGGGCTAGGGAACCAGCTAAGGGACGGTGATGAATGTCTGAGGTGAGGGCTTCTGGTAGGAGGGCTTTACGGGCTTAGGGATTAGGGTTAGGGTCTAGGGTCTAGGCTTTAGGCTTTAGGCTTTAGGCTTTAGGCTTTCGGCTTTCGGCTTTCGGCTTTCGGCTTTCGGCTTTCGGCTTTTGGCTTTAGGGCGTTCGCTAAGGTTGCAGGGGTTGAGACAGCGGGCGCGGGGTTTAGAGCTGTTGGGGGGGGGGGGGGGGGGGGGGGGGCTGCGACGTCCTGATTCTTGGGTCTGATCAATTTTGGTAGGTTCAGAGACATTAAGGCTACTAAGGGCTTAGGGGGTTTGACATAGTGGTATTGTTGGATGAGTATGACATCTTCATTCAAACAAAACGCGAACTGCAACAAGATTCTGATGAATTCGGTTTAAAGAAGAACGAACCGGATAATCAGATTGAACAACAATCCCTTGTCTCACCAAGCGTTGGGTGCGGTGGTTTGGAGTTTGGTGTTGGTGGGCCAAGAGAAGGAATACAAGACCCCATAATACCTATAAAAAAGCACTATACACCCTAAACCCTAAACCCTAAACCCTAAACCCTAAACCCTAAACCCTAAACCCTAAACCCTAAACCCTGTGCTGACTTGCTTGGGGAAGTTGCACTGTGGGAAGGCTGGCTGCGGTCACGCTCGTCTTTCGGAAGCGCTTGCCTTCGAATCCAGCGGGGCCCAAGGAGTGCGGATCTTGCGCTTAGGGGTTTAGGGTTTAGGGTTTAGGGGTTTAGGGGTTTAGGGGTTTAGGGTTTAGGGTTTAGGCTTTAGGGTTTAGGGTTTAGGGTTTAGGGTTCGATGTCTAGCGTTTAGGGTTCTTACTCTTGGCGCAGTCAGAGGTGGTTCGCAAAAATCTACTGCCGCGGCCTTCGGCAACTACTACGCCTATAGCCTATAGCCGAAAGAGATCAGCGCACTTGATACAAAAGATCGCCATGGAACGATATCCAAAAGCTAGAGATCTAGGCTTTGCTGAGTTCTTCACGCAGGTGTCGACTTTCCCCATGGAAATCTTCATGCGCAAATACCGAAGCAGCCCCAATCGCACCATACAACACTTGTCACAGGACTTGGCGAAGATTCATGATCCTGCTTCAGGTCTAGGGCTCAAGGTTTAGGGTATGGGTCTACCCTCAACCCTCAACCCTCAACACTCAACCCTCAACCCTCAACCCTCAACCCTCAACCCTCAACCCTCAACCCTCAACCCTCAACCCTAAACCCCAAACCCAGGATGGTGGGGTCTCATCTGATCTCTGCTGCGCCCTGGCGGCTGTGCCAGCCGAAGACGTCCAGGTAGATGCTGGATCTGTAGGACATGGGAAGTCCTCCGGTTGTGTGGGCTTTGGGGGTTTAGGATTCGGCAGGAAAGGCAGGGCGTGAGGAATCCATGAGGATCAGCTAGAGGTTTAGGGTGTGGTTCAGGAGAGGAGGGTCAGAAGACTTGGAAAAAATGGGAGCATGGGTTACGAATTCAGAAATGACTTGAACTCGAACTCCAACACCTCAATCTGGAAGCCACTAAGCTTCATTACGAAGGTTGAAGGTTAAGGAATTAGAATGTCACTCCCTCTCTCTGTCCTTTCGAGTCCTGCACGTGGAGATCCCTCACCCCCTAAGCCCTAAAGCCGAATCCCTGAACCGGGAGCTCCCCGGAAGCCCTAAACCTTAAACCCAAAAGCCTAAACCCTAAACCCTAAACCCTAAACCCTAAACCCTAAACCCTAAACCCTAAACCCTAAACCCTAAACCCTAAACCCTAAACCCTAAACCCAACACCCTGCACTCCCCGGAAGCCCGAAGAAACCCCAAAAGGCGTCCGGCGCGGGACTTCAGGGGCGAGGACAAGTGCATGATGATCACAATCCAGCCCATGTGCCTGAGATTCCGGGAGGATCTAGCTCCGGGTTTAGGGTTTGGGGTTTGGGGTTTGGGGTTTGGGGTTTGGGGTTTGGGGTTTGGGGTTTAGGGTTTAGGGTTTAGGGTTTGGGGTTTGGGGTTTAGGGTGTTTAGGACTTGGGGTTCAATGCAGAAGGATTTGAGGCTAGGCTAGGTTCGGAGTTCTGCCTTGAAGTCTACAAGGCCGCTAAACCCTAAACCCTATCCGGGAAGTTATGTGTCTGCCCAACCCTGAACCCTGAACCCTGAACCCTAGGCCCTAAACCCTAAACCCTAAACCCTAAACCCTAAACCCTAAACCCTAAACCCTAAGAAGGATTGAAATGCGGAGGGGGTCTTGGCTTCGCTGGGGTCTTGGGGTCTACGCCCTGAAACCCTCTAAACCCTAAACCCTCAATCCTAAACCCTAAACCCTAAACCCTAGAGGGAGACTCGCAGGTCCAGCTTCCAGAGCAAGGAGGGCGGCAAAGACCGAATGGTGCCCTGACTACTGACTTTCGACACTGATGCAGGGCAACCATCCCGACCCCCCTACACCCCTACACCCTCAGTCCTAAACCCTAAACCCGAAACCCTAAACCCTAAACCCTAAACCCGAAACCCTAGCCCCTACACCGTGAAGCCCTGTCCATGGAAGCCTCAATCTACAGCCCGAAAAGCCACAGCTATCACCTCAATCTCTCAAACTTCCCGCGACCCGCCATGGTATGGCACAAGTGCCTTTGAAGACGTGGCCCAAAACTCACCTGTACGTCATGGAGGCGAAGCGTACGCTTACCCTAAACCCTAAACCCTAAACGCTAAACCCTAAACCCTAAACCCTAAACCCTACACCGTGAACCCTGAAGCTTCATGAAGGCCCAGGCGGCAAAGCGCACGCGAGAAGCGCTAGGTTCCAGGGCAGCCAGGCCGGTATGGCCTGGACATGTGCAATTGCTGGTGGTTTAGGTATTAGGGTTTAGGGTTTAGGGTTTAGGGTTTAGGGTTTAGGGTTTAGGGCTTAGGGTTTAGGATTTAGGGTTAGGGTTTAGGGTGTTAGGGGCTTAGGGGAACTTGAATACTAAGCTATCATGACAAGAGCACAGAGGAAGTCATGTTGCGCAAACTACAAGGAGCGATCCACCAAAAAAGAAACCCACCAATTAGATCCCTAAACCCTAAACTCTAAAGCCTGAACCCTAACCCCAAGACCCCGAGGGAAGCTTAGTTTTGTTGGACTCTTAAGGGGCTCCGTGCTAGGGTTCAGGGTTCAGGTTTAGGGTTCAGGGTTCAGGGTTCAGGGTTCAGGGTTTAGGGTTTAGGGTTTAGGGTTTAGGGTTTAGGGTTTAGGGTATCAGACTGTGGGCCCTGTCAGGGCATCGGCTGCATGGCCAGATTTATATATTCGAGGATGGCCCTCAAGGCCCGTATAAAATATATTCCTAAGTGTTTGTCCCAAGCCCCTACCTAGTATTTCTTCAGGGGGGAGGGGTGTGCTGCCAGAGCTTTTGAGTTTTGAGTCAGATGATTGCATTAAAACCTATGCGACCAAAAAAAGATGTTGATGCACTAGCTTTTTTGGGGATGCGATGATCACTATTTCAAGCTTCACTAGATGTAGCAAAAAATTGCAGCATCATATCCAACAATTTTCTGTGCAACATAAATATATACAAAAAAAGTGTCCATAATTCCACTGGTGTGGGGTTAAGGGTTTAGGGTTTAGTTTAGGGTTTAGGGCTTAGGGCTTAGGGTTTTGGGTTTAGGGTTTAGGGATTAGGGATTAGGGTTTAGGGTTTTGGGTTGAGGGTTCATTTCAATGAGCCACCTGATCGCAGGGTCGAACCCCCATTCGTCCATTGTCGTCCTTGGAGCTTTGGGGAAGGGTGGGGGAGACCCACAACTGTCAACTCATACCGGGATCAGGGGGTTTTGGGTTTTGGGTTTTGGGTTTAGGGTTTAGGGTTTAGGGTTTAGGGTTTAAGGTTTAGGGTTTTAGGGTGTACCCAAAACTGTCCACTCATGCTGGCATTGACCTGTGGGAGGCCTCAGCGCACTCAGGCCTCGAAGTTTTGGGCTTGCGGCTCAGGGTTTAGGGTTTAGGGTTTAAGGTTCAGGGCTCAGGGTTGGGGGGGGGTTTAGGGTTCAGGGTTTCGTTTCGGGTTTAGGGTTTAGGGGGGTTGGGTCGATTTCTACAACTCGCCGCACATCCTGGCATCCCTGAGGAGAACTTGACCGCATGTTCTGAGGAGGAGTTGTCAGGCTATTGATGGCCACGAGTCAAAAGACTACTGAACTGAGAGCCCATAGATAAATGCTAGAAGCCTAAACCCAAAATAAGCCCTAAACCCTAAACCCTAAACCCTAAACCCTAAACCCTAAACCCTAAACCCTAAACCCTAAACCCTAAACCCTAAACCCTAAACCTCAGGCACAGAAGGAAAGCGTCTCTGATGACCGCCAGGTGCACGGCCAAGGTCAGCACCAGGGGTGCCAAGAAGATGGCAGTGTCTACCATCCTCTGACGATGAAAGGGTTTAGGGTTTAGGGTTTAGGGTTTAGGGTTTAGGGATTAGGGTTTAGGGTTTAGGGTTTAGGGTTTAGGGTTTAGGGTTTAGGGTTTAGGGATTAGGGTTTAGGGTTTAGGGTTGAGGGTTGAGGGTTGAGCGTTTTGGATCTCTCAAGAACCCTTAAACCTAAACCCTAAACGTGACATGCTTGTGGAACTAGGTCGTAAAGAAGGAGTGAACAGAGAAACGATGGAATCGAACGCTGAGTTGGCAGCTTTGGGTAGCCAAAGGCTTGCAGAAGAACCACCCTAAACCCTAAACCCTAAACCCTCAACCCTCAACCCTCAACCCTAAACCCTAAACCTAAACCCGAAACCCTAAACCCTAAAGGGTGCGTACTCGGTCACTCGGGCCTCCTCTGAGACTTGACGACAAAGAGGTCCAACTTGTAGAGGATGCACCCGGCGAATGCGGCCGTGGCTGATGACAGCCATCCTCCCCAGGGTATGGACGGATAGGGGAGTTTAGGGTTTAGGGTTTAGGGTTTCGGGTGTAGGTTTAGGGTTTAGGGTTTAGGGTTTAGGGTTTAGGGTTCAGGGTTTAGGGTTCAGGGTTTAGGGTTTTCGAAAAAAACACTACAACCAGGTCTCGTGGCTCTGACTGTCCTGTGGCTGAGTTCTGTGTGGGTGCTGGCCACCCTTCCGTCTTCGTCATGAACAGGCCAATGGCCTGCGGTTTAGGGTTTAGGGTTTCGGGTAAGGGTTTAGGGTTTAGGGTTTAGGGTTTAGGGTTTAGGGTTGAGGGTTTAGGGTTTCGGGTAAGGGTTTAGGGTTCAGGGCTTAGGGTTGAGGGTTTGGGGTTTCGGGGAAGGGTGTAGGGATTGGCGTTCTCTTTTCCAAGCTGTTGGGCTGAGCTGATTTTTTGCGACTCTGGCTCGAGACCAAGCTTTTTATGTCATGTGAAGTCTGCCAAAACATACATATATATACACATACATACCCTAAACCCTAAACCCTAAACCCTAAACCCTAAACCCTAAACCCTAAGCCCTAAACCCTAAACCCTAAACCCTAAACCCCAAACCCCAAACCCTAAACCCAACGAAACTTGCCAAGTGCGGAGTGGGAACATAGTAGGCGCCCACCAGCATCATCTGCTGTGCGGAGACAGTGAGGCTAATCCTGGCATAGGCATCGAAGCAGGCATACCCGCGCTGCACCTGCACAGGGGTTTAGGGTTTAGGGTTTAGGGTTTAGGGTTTAGGGTTTAGGGTTTAGGGTTTAGGGTTTAGGGTTTAGGGTTTAGGGTTTAGGGTTTAGGGTTTAGGGTTTAGGGTTTAGGGCTTTCAAGGCTTCCCCCCCCCCCCCCCTGGCATCTCATATTGCCCCACTTGCTCGTAAAGAGCTCAACCTACATTCCCAGGTTGGCTCCGAAACTGAACCCTAAACCCTAAACCCTAACCCTAAACCCTGAACAGTAAACCCTAAACCCTAAACCCTAAACCCTAAACCCTGAACCCGGAACCCTGAACCCTGAACCCTGAACCCTGAACCCTGAACCCTGAACCCTGAACCGGACTGAGAGCTTCCCCCCGAAGGCCTTCCGGAGCATCCAGAAGTGTGAGTAGTGCGCCGCACTCTTCCCCGGCGGCCCGTCCGCGGTGGCCAGGCGTTGGCTGATGTCATCGGTTGCCTTCGGCGCTCTCCAAGTTCGTTCAAAGGGGCGGGGGGGTCCATAAATACTAAACCCTAAACCTCAAACCCTAAATCCTAAACCTTAAACCTAAACCAAGGGTTCATTTTGGGTCTTAGGTGTGCTCCAAAAATATCAGAGAGGTAATTACTCTGTGGGGGCCCCGCGTTTTTGGGGTTTGGGTTTAGGGTGTAGGGTTTAGGCTTTATGGTTTAAGGTTTAGGGTTTAGGGCACAGGGTTTAGGGTTTAGGGTTGCAGTTCTTGTTTTGTCTGCATCATTGCTTGAAAAACTAGGTTTGGAGGACGCCAAGAAACGATTCGATTGCTTTTGGGTGGTGTCGCTTAGTGTTTAGGATTTTGCTTACGCATGGGCTGCGACCCACCAAATAGGGGTCTCCTTTCTTCTATGCCCCAAATAGACAAAAAGCCCACAAAGGGCCCCTGAAAAAGGGCACCCCTATTTTCGGAAACCCCCATTTCATGTTACGTAGACCTAAACCCTACACCCTAAACCCTAAACACTAAACCCCAAACCCATAGCCCTAAACCCTAGATCCTAAACCCTAAACCCCCTAAACCCGGCAAATCGTGCCGCGGCCACATGGACACCATCCTCAAGGTAGCCACCAGAGGTACCATCCTAGAACGCGGCAGGAATCGAGGTTGGCGAAACCCTAAACCCTAAACCCTAAACCCTAAACCCTAAACCCTAGATGCTGAACCCTAAACC
>CAJNDS010002174.1:208977-274807 GCA_905221605.1 Symbiodinium natans | reverse complement strand
GGGTTGCCCCCTCCGGTTGCCCCCCAGAAATTAGCCTCGCCGCCTATTCAGGAATTGTGCACCTGTGTGCTTCGTCGTCCTTGTCTATGAAGGGCCCTGCCAAAGTTCTCCATTAGTGGGCCCCGCCAGGGTCCAGACCTTTAGAAATAAACATATGTTTATACCCAGGGTTGCCCAGGGTTGTCTCCGAGGTTTGCCCCCACCAGGGTTGCCTCTGCCAGGGTTGCCCCCGCCAGGGTTGCCCCCACCAGGGTTGCCCTGTCAGGTTGCCCCGCCAGGGTTGCCCCCGCCAGGGTTGCCCGCCAGGATGGTCAGGGTTGTCCCCGCCATTTTTGATATTTTTAATCTACATTTTCTATCTTCTAATATTCCTTTAAGGAATTCCACTAATAATAAAATGGCATTTTCCCCTTTCATTACTAGTAAAGATTTCTATGGAAAGATATTAATTCTCGATCTATATCTTCTTCAAATCCCAGCAGGGTTGTCTCCGAGGTTTGCCCCCACCAGGGTTGCCTCTGCCAGGGTTGCCCCCGCCAGGGTTGCCCCCACCAGGGTTGCCCTGTCAGGTTGCCCCGCCAGGGTTGCCCCCGCCAGGGTTGCCCGCCAGGATGGTCAGGGTTGTCCCCGCCATTTTTGATATTTTTAATCTACATTTTCTATCTTCTAATATTCCTTTAAGGAATTCCACTAATAATAAAATGGCATTTTCCCCTTTCAGAGTTGCCTACGCCAGGGTTGCCCCCGCCAGGGTTGCCAGGGTTGCCCCTGCCAGGGTTGCCCCCGCCAGGGTTGCCCCCACCAGGGTTGCCCCCGCCAGGGTTGCCCCCACCACAGTTTGCCCCTGCCAGGGTTGCCCTCGCCAGGGTTGCCCCCACCAGGGTTGCCCCGCCAGGGTTGCCCCCGCCAGGGTTGCCCCCGCCAGAATTGCCGCGCCAGGGTTGCCCCCGCCAGGGTTGCCCCCACCAGAATTGCCGCCAGGGTTGCCCCCGCCAGGGTTGCCCCCGCCAGCCCCCGCCAGGGTTGCCCCCACCAGGGTTGCCCTGTCAGGTTGCCCCGCCAGGGTTGCCCCCGCCAGGGTTGCCCGCCAGGATGGTCAGGGTTGTCCCCGCCATTTTTGATATTTTTAATCTACATTTTCTATCTTCTAATATTCCTTTAAGGAATTCCACTAATAATAAAATGGCATTTTCCCCTTTCATTACTAGTAAAGATTTCTATGGAAAGATATTAATTCTCGATCTACATCTTCTTCAACTTCATTTCGGCTTCTCTTCTTCCTCACATCCAGTGAGTGCAGTAGAAGCATGTGGATTACTTACTCCCTGACATATCGTACCTGAATGGTATTTCTTATGCCAATATGCTATGCTAAAAGCTGTACCCCAAATACAAACGCAGGATTCATTATCTTTCATCCTATTTTACTTTATGAGAAGTCTTTCAATGTCATTCTATGTTAAAATTAAGACGTCCAGTAGATTTAATGGTTTTTATCGCAACCCCGCCGGGTTGCCCAGTTTTACCATTGCCAGGGTTGCCCCCACCAGGGTTGCCCCCACCAGCGTTGCCCCCGCCAGGGTTGTCGCCGAGTTAGGGTTGCCCTTAGCAGGGTTGCCCCGCCAGGGTTGCCCCCGCCAGGGTGACATTGCCCTCGCCGGGTTGCCCTGGCAGGGTTCCGCGCCTCCTCACGTCGCCTACTCAGGAATTGTGCACCTTCTCTGCGACGGCCCTACGCACCTCGTCCTCTTCGCGCGCTGGCGAGGCTTCGTCGTCCTTCTCTATGAAGTTTTGTTTAGTTGCCGAGCTGGGCTTCAAGTGCGAAGGGCCCTGTCAAAGTTCTCTATTAATTAATTGCCAGGGTTTCCCATTAGTAGTCACCCCCGCCAGGGCCCCGCCAGGGTTGCCCCCGCCAAGGTTGACATATATATATATATATGTAGAGAGAGAAATTTGAAATAAGAAAGTATTTTTAATACAAAAAAACCTCGCCTTGCCCCTTCCAGGGTTGCCCGTGCCAGGGTTGCCCCCGCAGTTGCCCCTGCCAGGGCCCTTGCGCCAGCGGGTGGCCGGGCCTTCCGCGCTTGGCCCTCGCCATTCTGCCATATGAATGAGCTTGGGTCCGGAATTGGGCTTGAGGGTGTCTGAAACACAGTATGGGTGAAACAGATTGTCCCGCTCCCTGTTGATCCAGGAAAGTGTAGGCTCAAGCAACAGCAGCAGTCAACACGCCCCACCCCGGCCAGCGGGGAGACTCGAGGTGTAAGCCACCTTGATAGGGGGGCCGTGGGGGGTAGACCGCTCTAAACCGAAAAAGGCGGCAGTTTGGGTGGCTGGGGTGGGATCCGCTGCACCGAGGCGGCCCGACCCGCCACCACTGGCGCGGGTCGGGACCGCGGCACTTTGGAACACCCTAAACCCTAAACCCCAAACCCAAAACCCCTCAGCCCTCTGAACCCCATGCCTTGGAGGCGCTGGACGCGCTGGAGGCCGCCCCTGTCGCCTGTCAGAGGAAGGGTCTGAAGGCTTGGTTTAGGGTTTAGGGTTTAGGGTTTAGGGTTTAGGGTTTAGGGTTTAGGGTTTAGGGTTTAGGGTTTAGGGTTTAGGGTTTAGGGTTTAGGGTTTAGGGTTTGGGGTTTGGGGTTTGGGGTTTGGGGTTTAGGGTTTGGGGTTTGGGGTTGGGGTTTGGGGTTTAGGGTTTAGGGTTTAGGTTTGAAACCCCGTGGCAATTAGGGGGGTTTGGGGTTTGTAGGGTAAGGAGGGGGGGGGGGGGAATTCTGAACTTTTGGGATGTTAGGTCTGAGACCCCTCCTAACCCCTAAACCCCAAAAAACCCTAACCCTCAAGCCCCCACCCAAACCCAAAACCGGAAAAATTAAACCCTAAACCCTAAACCCTAACCCCTAAACCCTAACCCCTAAATCCTAACCCCTAACCTGCAGGACCATTCGTAAGTTAAAAGGTGTTGAACACAAAAAAACGAACATTTATATCCCACATTGAGAAAAATAACCAACATTGGGATTTTTAGTGATATGGTTGATGATGGAGGGTGGCCTGTGGTTTTGAGCCATCTCTTGGCCGACTCACAGCATAATGCAGCTGTTACAGGCGTGACCGTGACTCGTCGTCCAAATTCATCCATAGCACCATCGAGCATGATCAGTTGCAGGTGTTTGAGCAAAAAGAAAAAAAACAAAAAACACAATTAAGGGCTCCATTTCGGGGCTAGAGTACATGGAGCCCTTAATTATGACACCAGTCGAATTTAGATACAGGTACAGGGTGCATATCGTCTGTCTTCATGGTTTCTTGTTCAAGGAGGTTGGCTAGGAGGCTTCTTGAGTGTCTTGATATTGCCAGTATTCCGCATTTCCCAGAATAAAAAAAGGAGGGTTCATTTCCAGGTCGCATCTCAGTTGGGCCCGAACATTTGTACTTTTTGGGATAAGGTTTAGAGTCGGGGTTTGTCGGGGTTTGCCACCTCTACTCGAACACCCACTGCCCAAAACCCTCATTGTCAGAAAAACTGCCCTCACATCGAAATCACACAAAGCCACCATAAGAACCCTTATAGTCTAATTATATATATATAATCCCCTATATATATATAATCCCCTAACATCCTTCTACACCCAGCAACAGCAGCAGCTGCAGCAGCTGCCGCAGCTACCGATGGGACCCTCGGATGTTTTAGCAGGGCTGGTCAGGGAGTCGTACGCAACCTTGTTGACTGTACAAAACCGCTTGAGCACATTCAAGCTCGATGTCCTGAACGACATCTTGCGTTTCATTGCGATCACATGTTTAACCCAATCTTCGTCAACGAAGGTGGCGTCAAAATACGGATTCCTTTGTCGGCAACCAGCGGGATCAGGAGCAAGGTCGTCGATGATGTGAGTAAGAAAGTGGATCTTGGGGCGGGTCTTAAATAGCAACTCATTCGCCTCGAGGCTCTGAACTGCAAGCCCTAAGTAGGACCTGAGAAAGAGCTGTCCGGTGGTGTGCGCGGTCGCACGCTCCTGTTCCTCCAGAAAGATTGAGCTCCCAGCAAGGCAGGCGATGAATCTCTCGCACGCCCAAACACATACGACCAAGCCAGGATAGCTTCTCGGGGCCTGCTCCTGAAGCTTACTGGCAAGGAAACGCAAACAAACAGCCGCGTCAGCACCTTTGCACCGAATTTCTGGGCAACAGTCCGATCTCCAAAGCAAAGTTTTTCGATGAATTCGTCTGAGGCTGAGTTGCAGCCCTTGTGCCTTTACCCATTTCTTGAGTTCCGAGGTAAGCTGGGACAATCGTTTCGCAATAGTTCGACCATTGTAAAATTCTCCTCTTGAGCGGCAAAGCAGCTTGAAGGCTGTCCCTACAAGGTCCCGAAGGACACCCAAATGCAGGACGTGAAGCATATCCAGGGAAACCAATTTTTCTGAGAAACTGTGGAGATTGCCTGCCGATGGAAATGTACTCCACATTGGCCCCACAACGTCGAGACGCCATCTTGCATGGGCACTGATGTCGGTGTAGCAATACTGCAAATCGTGGTTTCCTTTTGTTGCCGGACAGCGAAAACAAACCTGCAGAGAAGTGCAGATCGAGCATTTCGCTTTTCCAAGTGGCTAAACGGCATTTGCGGGTTTAGCATAAGATGTGGGGTATAGAGGGTTTAGGGCTTATAAGGGCTTGGGGTTTAGGGTTTATAAGGTTTAAGGGTTTAAGGGTTTAAGGGTTTTCGAGTTTTAGCGTTTTAGGGTTTTAGGGTTTTGGGGTTTTAGGGTTTTAGGGTTTAGGGTTTAGGCCTCATCGGGTTCAGGGTTTAAGGTTTATACGGTTTAGGGTTTCCAGTTTAGGGACAAACCCACCTCTTCTTTCCCAGCGTGCCTCACGAGGTTAAGCGACTGCACCAAGTACTTCAAGTCGCCCTTGAAGCTGACACAGTGAAAGTAAAGAACCTGAGCTAGCGGGAATGGAGCATGGACTTGCACTGGTGCTGTCGGGGTCCGAGGGTGGCTATTGTTAGGCACGCAGCTTCCCCATTGATTTCCACACCGCGTGTTGCCAGCATGTTCAGGTCATCCACTATTGTTTGCAGCAGCGACTGCAAGGTCAGATTTGTATGATCGTCGTCGAACCAGTAGCTCTTCACTGGTAAGCTGTACAAAACATACCTCGATGCCTTGCTGTTTGTGCGGCACGGAGACAAATCGAACATCCTCAGCCACCATGGAAAAGCCCAGAAGCCCTATTTTCTTGAAAAGAAACGCAAAACAGAAAAGAGTTGCGTTTAGAAGCGCCAAAGCTCATTGTGCCAAACATCCACGAAGCAGAGTGACCCACAGAGCCCTCATCACCCCAGAGACAATAGGGAATTGTGGAAGAGAAGCGTGTAGGATCAGGAGGAAAATCCAGATTGCGGGCCATGACCTCCCAGTACTCTTCCAAGTTCTCTCTGCAGCCAAGTGCAGGCCCATAGCCCGTAGACAGCAGAGTTGTCACCTGGATATTTTCCCAGGGCCACAAAGATTCCTTCGAGAGGTTCCCAGCCCCAGCTACACGAAAAAATCTTAAACGATAGACAAGACTCAATCGTACTCGGTAAAATCAACGGCCATGATTCCAGCTGCATAGTGTCGTCATCATCATCCGACTCAAATAGCATCGGTACATTCGTCCATGAGATACGGAAAGGATGACCACACCCCAGGGATTGAACACGCTGATGAAATTCTGTTTCGCGCAAGCTTCTTGAAGGGTACCCGGACAAGATGTGGCTTCCATAGATTTCTCCTCAACGTCTAGAATTATCAGACATCATCACAAGTACCTTCCGAAGCCTACTTCGAAGCCCAGAAAAAGGCCCTGTAAAGGAAGATTCTTCACACAGGTTACTGGCCTCCAAGGTACCAAATTCACAGCCGGTGGAGATGTACAGTTGCCCCTCGCAAACCGACTCTGCAATCCTCAGCACAACCTATCATCATGATGATAAGCATACCCCATTGGAAAGCTCCAGAGTTGTTAAGGCCAGGGTGCAGGTTTTAGGCTTTAGGGTTAAGGGTTAAGGGTAAGGGCTTGCATGGGGTTTAGGGTTTAGGGTTCAGGGTTTAGGGTTTAGGGTTTTTAAGTGTAGGGTTTAGGGTTTAGGGTTTGGGTTTAGGATGTTGAGGATTGCCCCTGCTAAACCCTATAACTCTAAACCCTGCACTATAAACTCTAAACTCTAAACCCTAAACCGTTCAGGGTTTGGGATTTGGGGGCCCCTATCGACAGCCCAGGATCTTTTGATCCAACCGCCTGGAGATGCTTTGCGATGATGAAGGCCCATCTGCGACGGGAAGGGGTCCGGATCGAGGCTTGGGGACACGCAGTCTGCCGAATGCATGCAATGTATTATTTTCATCTCCAGCGCTTCACCCCGAAGCAAATCACAGCAGGTTCATGCCCACTTCCACTATTCGGAACTTTAAAGTAGTACGTGTAGGCCATGCCACACTTCAAGCCGCACAAAGCCCACAGCTGAACAAAAGCTGCCAGTCGACAAACATGTGCAGCCTCAGCCCCCACACAAAGCCTTCGTACTTATATAAGGGTAGGCCTTCAATTTGTAGCCACATAAGACTACGTAGCACCCTGTGCGGTCGCTGAGGCAACCCAGCACACATCACTGGACCACACTTCAGCCCTTCTTCTTGAGCTCCGAAATCAAGCCCTTGGCTTTGCCCTTCGTGATCTTCAACTCAGACACCTTAGATCAAGTGACCCAGTATTGTGCAATAACCCTACACAAAGCCACAAAGTTCCTGACTAACGCGACACCAGCCAAGAATCCAGTGCCCAAATCTCATTGCACAGCGGATCCATCTTGGCACCCGTGCTAGCACCCTTGAACCTGGAATTGAGCAGTAAAGAAAAGCAGGCCCCAGAGAACAAGAACGAACATAACCATGAACAAATATGATACCAGCAGCTTGCCCGCAAGCTTCTTGAGCTTGGACTGCTGCTGCTCCAGGATGGTCTTCAGGTCGTCGTTCTCGGGAACATCCACCAGCAGGCCGGCCAGCGCACCCAGTTCCTTCTTGATTTCGGCACCTTGCAAAGAGAACAGTACTACAGCCCTGAACCATACAAAAAACAACACCCTGCTGGCACTCAAACATACAAGTGAGTTCAGCTTAAATGACTCCAGCGGGTGTGTCGCTCTTCGTCTGTTCTGAACTGCTCTTCGTTCAGCGGTCTCTTGCTGGAGGATGACTTCGCCCCCGACTTCCTGGATGCAACCGAGCGAGCCCCACTTGGTCCAGCAGCTGGACCGGCACCTGATGCATCTAAAGGAAGTTTGGGGATTGCGTCTCGGGTTGGGTTTATAAGGGTTACAGGGTTAGTTAAGGGTTTAGGGTTTAGAGTTTAGCAGAGTCTGGATTCAAAAAAGGGTTTAATGTTTAGGGTTTAGGGTTTAGGGTCGACCGTACAACGTAGAGAATCCCAGGCACTGACTCCCGCAGCCTGTGACACTTCACTCTGGTAAGTGTCATATGCGCGAAGAACGTCACCACTAAGAACACTCGGGGTCGAAGCGCGTGGCCGTGCAAGCATTGTAGGATCATGCCCCCCACCCATGATGGCATCCACAGCGTTGGCCGTAGGCCGGGAATTGATGCTCAGGGACTCAGTGTGCCTAAGTGGTGCTTGTATCTAAATTTGGTATGCTGTCGGAGAACCCTCCCTGCTGCAGAACACAATTAAGCTTCATAAAGAAGAGCCTCGTGTCGACATAGTCGGTGTGGGATTCCTCGATGGTAACCCAATACCGAGTCTCTTCGGCGATCCCCGGCGCATCCCTGTCCTCGGTGTGTCTGCTAGTAAACGGAAAAACAACAAAAGTAACTTGCTTGCTCCAGGCCTCCACGCCTTGTCGGGTGCTAATAATGTATTCTATTTTCCTCCTTATTTGCACAGCGCTGCGTGAGGACAAGCATGCATGACGCACACGTGTACATGGGCAAACAAAAGCCCTCGAAGGAGTCAGATCAAGTGGCTGCGAAAACGAATACGGAGGTTTGCCCATATCTTTAACAGCCACGAGCGCCACCTTCCTGCGCCCGGCCACCCCCGTGCTGCGGGAAACGTTGATGGAATGCTCGCACTGTTGGAGGTTTTCGCCACTTGACACCCAACGGCGAAGAAGTTCGGCACGCTCCTGAAATATAGACAAGCGCACTAGTGTGCACATATTGCATGCTTGCGGTCATTTGAATCAAGCTTTCAAAGGGTCAGTTGGAACCAAGAAGCTTTGGTGGTACCATTGGCCAGCTTGTGCATGGAGGGGTAGGCTGCGAGGCCCTCTTCGGAATCCGCGATTCGCTTCTAAGTTGTGGGCACAACCTCTGTAATTAAAGTACTTATATAGCTTGCGCAACACGGTCTACCAACTGCAAACCCAAGGTTCCAATCTCATGTACTCCCTCTTGTGCGTTCTCGAGTTCACCAACAGGACAGGGACATCTGCATCGGGCACCGGGGCTGGGGCTGCTTCGGGTGCCAGGGCTGCTGGGCCTGCTTCGGGTGCCAGGGCTGTTGCACTTGTGGGTGGCAGGCCTGCTGAGGGTGCCGGGCCTGCTGCGGGTGGCTCAGCTGGTCGGTCTGTTGCCTCTGGCTCGGGGACACCCCACAAACCTTTGCGAACAGGGGCTTTGACGCTGGAAGTAGGGGCTGCCTTGGAGCTCGTGTGCCTTCTTTCTTGGGGCTTGGGGCAGGCAAAGCAGGCACATTCGGAGGATCGATTCTCAAACCCTTCACTTCCGCAACCTTCTTCTTCAGGGATTCAAGATCCACATTGCGGGCAGGGGTAGCAACGGGCTTCATCTTCGATTCGGCAGCTTTCTCCCTCACGAGGCTTTGTGTTGACAAGACTTCCTCACTGGCAGCCTCCTCTTCTTGCAGGAGATCACTGGCAAGCTCAGCATCCTCATCAGCAGAGTGCTCCGCATCCGTCACCTTGCCCGAGGCTAGCACAGGCATCTTGGATTGTGGGGTCTGGCTTGGTGCAGTCGTTCCAGGGCTTCCCTTAGGCATTGTCGAGGTAGCATCTGCGCTGATGCGGGCTTGTAGCTGCTGCACTATCGGGGTCACCAACGCAAGTAGCTGGGCATTGGTGGCATCGGGCCCCACTTGCGAGGCTGAAGCACCAAGCCTTGCATATGAAGCGGGTTGACATAGAAAGAAACCCCAAAATCACTCCCTAACATATGTTTCTGTCTGGTTTTGGAAACACACAGGGCCAGCTACCGAAACACAATGCATCCACAAGCGCAGCAACAGAGAGAGAGAGAGAGAGAGAGAGAGAGAGAGAGACACACACACACACACACAGAGAGACACAGACAGACAGACAGACGCACACGCACACACACACACACACACACACACACACCCACCCACCCAACCACCCACACAGACCAAGAACAAGAGACAGACACAGAGAGAGAGAGAGAGAGAGAGAGAGAGAGAGAGAGAGAGACAGAGAGAATTAGACAAAGAGAAAGATGGAAAGAGAGCAAGAGGAGAAAGAGGAGAAAGAAAGAGAGAGAGAGAGAGAGAGAGAGAGTGAGACACGTTAGGGTTGGATTAGGGGTTAGGGCTTAGGGTTAAGGGTTTCGGAATTAGGGCTTAGGGTCAGGGTTTCCAGTTAGGGATTAGGGTTTGTGGTTTAGGGTTACCCAGAACCATTGCACATCACCACAACCACAGACCCCAACCCGACCCTGAGTCACAAGTCGGCCCTCGAGGCCCCTTTAAACTCAACCTGGCGATTTGGGGGTTTGGGTTTAGGGTCGGTTGCCTCACAACTCAGAAGGTCAAACCCAGGAGCCTGTATCTAAAGGGACTAGGGGGCAAACCTTGAAGCCAAGGAACGACTCGATCAAATCGGACACCGACTGGCTGCCCTCCACCAGCGTGTCCATTTCCGCTGGGTCCCTTGCTGCCATGAGACCCATTTGCTCCTGCCCTGCCTCCAAGGAAGCACAAGACCTCAGGTAGAGTTGAAGAGAGAGAGAGATGCCTAATTTGGAGGGCCTGGGTTGTTCTTTGGTTTGGTTTATTTCTTGTAGAACATGCTGGTTCCAAAGCGAAACAAACCTGCTCAATCCCCCGACCTAGACACCACCCAGACCCAAGACCAAACTCCGGCTGGCGATCGTGGGGCCAACTCTCGCGCGGGGCCTTTGCTCTGGATGGGGCCTCGGCTGGGGCATGCTTGGACCTGTGTCTTGTTGTGGGCTCCATGAAGGTCTCTGCTTCCTTTTCCTTCTCCTCTTCCTTTGCCTCCGGCATCTGGTCGTCGATCTCATTAATCATCGCCTGAAGGTCATCAGCTTCATCCTCGCTGATGTAAAATTTCGGTCGGAAGTCTTCCGAGTAAAGGGAACCGTCGGCTTTGTCTTCTCCTGCCTCCTCAGCCTCATCAGGCACCATGTTGTCATCATCCTCGGCCAGATCCTCCTTGGCATTTGACCTTCTCATGCTCTCAGTCTTGGTTGTCTTGGCTTTCTTGGATTTCTTCTTTCCAGCTTTCCTCTTGCCTGGTTTTTTCTTTTGGCCTGCCTCTTCGACAGCATTGCTCTCGGCCTTCTTGCCTGTCTTGCCTGTGGCAGAGCTGGACGGTGTTGCTGGTGCTGGCAATGCTTCATCGGCGTGCTCCTCTTCTTCTGCGGGTGGGGCTTTGCGCTTCTTACGAGAGGTCTTCGGCTTTGGGTTGGGCTCGGCATTCTCGGCCACAGGCTTTGCTGGGGCAGGCTTCGCTTTGGGCGCCTTCCGTGTGGTCGTGGGGCTGCTGCTGCCTGCCACTGAAGAGGGCTCCTCCTCCTCCTCCTCCTTGTCTTTGTTTGGCTTTGATCCTTTCTTCTTGGGGGCAGCTTTGTTTCCTGGCTCCGACTTGCGCTTGCGGTCCTTTTTTGGGGGCTCCTTGGCCTCTTCTCCAGCATCCGTTTCCTCCAGGCTGGTCCGGCTCTTCTGCTTCTTCAGGACGCTTCTTGGGGGGGGAGGATCGCAGGCCTCAGCCGGCAGCTTACCTGGAGCTGGCTCGGTGACGCCTGCTTCTTCACGAAACCGAAGCATTACTTGAACTGCTTCCTCATATTTCAAACCCTCGTTCACCATGAGGTCCCCCAACGTAACCCCACAGCCCGCCACAAGCTCTTCGGTCCTAGCATAAGTAGCAGACGAGCTAGCTTCGGAGCTGGGTTTTTTCTTCTTCATGGCATTGTTCTTCTTCAGAAGATCACCAATCCTGCGATTTCTCTCACTCCCAAGTTCCGAGGCACCACCAAGCGCCGGCTTGCTGTGGCTGGGAGCCATGATTCCGAGACTTGCCCGGGCAACAGGTGCTTTCTGAACCTAATGTTCTGCAAACCAGGCCCAGGCAATCGACAGACTAGCTGCGCAAAGCTTCTCCTATTCCATTGAGAAATCACAACAGCAGATCTTGAACATCTAGAGGCTGGACAATTTTCACGTATTTCACCGGCCAAATCCCCTACAGAAGCCAAGTGTATGGCCCGATCCAGGGACCGAATGCATATCTGCAGCTAAAATCGAATTAGGCAGCCCAACCTCTCCAAAACACCTCTGGTTTCGAGAAAAATGCCGTTCACGGGGTTCACGCTGTTTACCTTGCTTTGCCCGCTGGCTAGCTTACAAAGCACGCGGTTTCACGCTAGTTGGGCTGCCTTGAATTAAGCAGGTACAAAGCCAACCCTAGTAGTCCACGTAGCAAAAACCTCAATCTAGGAACCTTTTGGGTCATAGGCGTTGGAAGAGCAAGGCCAACAGTTATGAGGAGCCATTTGTGTTGCAAAGAAATGCTATCTAGGAATCAATGGTGGCAGCAACAACTGCCTTCACCAAGGCCGGCAAGCCTTTCAGGCGTTCCTTGTAGAACGATGGTCCTCCATGTTCGGCAATCATGTACCTGGGTCAACCCAGCAGAACATTCATCCAAACACCTGCAAAGCCTTCAATACACAACAAGCCCAAAGCATTGGAAACACCGGCTGTTCGGTTGCCAGGGCAATGAGGGTTTAGTGTTTATAGGGTTTATAGGGATTATATAGCGACTTTTGGGTTTACCGGGTAATTTAGAGGGTTGAGAGGGTTTAGGGGATTTAGAGGGTTTACATGGTTTATAGGGTTTGTAGGGTTTAGCGCTTAAGGTTTATAAGGGTTTGCCCTAAAGATTCCTTTTTGCCCAAGGACAGGTTGCAGAAGGCTTGAAAAGATTTGGAGGCAAGGTCAATTCAAATCCTGCACAGAACTGTAAAAGGTCCAACAACCCTAGAACACCGTTTCGGGCTTTGGGTCTAGGAGAAACCCTGTCTAATGGGTGGCTCGTGCAGAGACAATGTTTTCCGAGTTTCGGTTGTGCTTCCCAGGACTTTTGTTTCAACACCAAGTGGATCACAAAGCGCAACCAGCTTCACATAGGCAGCCAGGCTTCTTGCGAATTTCAAGAATCATGGGTTCCTCGGCTGAGGGTTGCTAGACCAAAACAAAGCAGAAACAGCGAGCTGCTGTAGTGACTGCTACTGCAAACGGCTCAGGATTGGACACTGCGACTGCGGCCCTTTTGCTCTGCGCGGCAATGCAGCTCTCATGCAGGATGCAAGGACTGGTTCGGTCTACGGTCTACTGGGTTTCCATAGCGATAGGCTTCTCCGGTTTCGCAGCAAACTTGCTGGTCGGCTTGAGTCTTTTCGAGGGTCGTGGTGCAGTAGACATCTGGAGCCTGTGCTTTGTCAAATGCCCTTCAGGCACAGTGCAAACAGGTTTGGCACACTTATCGTCTTTCAGCTCGATGTTGTTCTTAGACCCCTCGGTCGGCCCAGGGATGTTGTTCTCGAAACCTGCACTCATCTTGGCAGCATCAGGCCATGAGGGCTTTGATGAGGGCTCTGATGTTTTTGCAAGATGCAGCATCCAGCTGACCAAGCAAGCCCGGGACATGTGCAGCAGCGTAAATGAGCAGCAAAGCTAAACCTTGAAGCCAAATGTTATCCAAATGCATCTTGCGTACTGAAGCAGGAAAAGCTTACCAGGCAGAGGGTAAGTGAGCATGAAGAACACAAAGAATGAAACAAAACAAGCCGAGAATTTCGAGAAAAACAGCAGCCGGAACGAGAAAACACCGTGAAATTCGAGAACGGCAATTTAAACAAAGACAAGAACACCCGAGAAAAACGAGAACGGCCATTTTATCTGACCAGAAGCATGAAGGTAGTACTGCGCAGTTCATAATTCAAAGCTGCTATGGCTGACCCCTTTGTTCCTTTTAGTTTTTTGAAGCCCCTCAGCTACAAGATTGCCTGAGGTCACCCAGAACCACCTCCCAGCTGAGCACTGCGATCCCTCGTACAGAACATCCTCCCTCCACCAAGCCCCCCGCCCACTTCCACCAAAGCCCCCCGCCAAAGCTCCCCAAAACGAACCGGAAACCCCCATCACAAAACAGCCAAAGCCCCCCCACCCCCACCAACCGCGAAACTTAAAGCATACATTTCTTTGAAGTTTCGCTTGCCTTGCAGGCATGCCTGTCAATTGTGTTAACAACACTGAAGTGGAACCCTCTCAGGCTAAAGCAAAATGCAGCCCAGATCAACCTTTCAGCCGGGCTTCCCAATGTCCAGTCAAGACCATGTGGTTGCAGCCCGCGAGGTAGCGTATCACAGAACCAAGGTTTGCCTCAAATGATCTAGACACAGTACCCTCGAACACGTTCACTGTACTCTGACAAAAGGTCATGTAAATCAGAGAAAGGCACATCTTCACATAAGTCCTCATGAATCTCGTTGATGTGATCACAGAAGAGTTCATAATCAGAGCGATCCATGTTGACATTGCGCTTCCAGATTGGGCCAGGAATTGAAACCTCCAATCTGAAACAAAATGTCTTCCTTCGATTGCACACCAGAGCATGTGCAAACAACCCCAGTATAGTGGAAGCACTAGGCGCCCCATCGCGTTGACGGAAGATGTCCACAATGCAGTAGCCGAACTGGGCTGTGTACCTCCTCAGCTTACAAAAGAAGCAGGCTCAACCACACACCATGGACAAACATTTGCGAAGCTTCTGCAAAGGTTTGCACCACTGACAGCCGAAGCCCTTTGAGTCCTAAACCTCTAAACATGCACAGGCCCCGAAGCCTCGAAGACAATGCAAGACCCAATTTGAAATCAGAGGGTAACCACATAATGATGAATCCCTACTAATTGAGGCCCGAATTGAAAACCAGACAGGTAAACCATTATAGTCATTAGTCAATCCAAAAGCCAAAGTGCTAGGAAGAAAGGACCCCAAGCCTTAAACCTATACACTTACCTGTGGGGGATCTTAGCAAACATTTATGAGGAAGGCCAAGTAGCTGGCTCTGCTGCAGGACTTTGGCTTTACCAGTGAAGGTAAGCACACCCGCCGCGTTGCGTTTCCTGCCAACAAGCTCAGCCGTCAGCCGGCTTCGTTCCGTAGGTGTGAGGAAGCCACCCCTGGATATCAGCTGCTGAATGAACTCCTTGTCGTTGCTCCAACCAATCGTGCGCTTAGGCGTGGGAGCTTTATACTTTCCCATATACCAGTAGCCCCGCCAGACCTGGGATGAAACCATTTTGGCAATGATTGGGGGGCTTGAATGGTTTAATGTGCAATCTTCGAGTCTGACCTTTTTGGAAGGCAAGCTTCTTGGACGCGATCCACAAACCATCCCCAGCGAGGGTGCAAATCCAAGCAAGATTGGGCTGGTTGTTCTAACAGGAACCGTGCACCTCTTTGGCAGGCAATCAGAAGTAGCATCATGCTGCGAGTCAAGAGCAAATTGCCACGTCTGACAAAGGAGAAGCCAATATTCCCCAAAGGGTCCATAGCCGATCGACCAGACACCCCTCGAGACCTTACACGAGCTGGCCGACGAATTTTGTTTGAGTCAGAAACTTGAGTCACATGGATGGAAAAGAAACTCAGCAAAGCGCATGACAGAGAAGCTGGAACAGCACAAGGCCATGATGAGAACGGATCCAGCTCGGAGGCGTAGCACCGATTGAACGGCTAAAGAAAAACCAACTTCAGTGGTAAGATCGAAGACGAACGGGTTCATCTCGATGTCCATCGATCCCCCAAAAAGCCCGTCCTCAGCAACATCAATGGGCGCACCACCATTGAATCCAGATGTTTACTGGTCATGGTTTCGGCTAGTACAAGCTAGACCCTTGGTCCTGCTGGCATTTTGCACTCACCTCCCCGCATCCGGCAAAGATTTCCAGGTAGTCATAGTCCTGCAAAAGCGCACGAAGGCTGAGATGGGTAAAGAAAACTAAGACTTTGACACAAACAAGAGCCCCCAAACTTTTCCTACTGTCCTGCTTGTGATTCAACTTGGGGTTGAAGCCCAGCAACAGGCACACCAAGATCAAAGGAATCGGGGCACCACAATCAAGCAGCTCAGCCACCACCATTGTGAAGACACAAGAACAAGCTGTTTTTGCTTGTGCCAGAAACTACCAAAGACCACAAACACATCGATCAGGACTTCCAAAAAAAACTAGCAGCCTGCAAAAACGACAAAGGCGGAGAAGCAATTGCAGAACCCTTTCATTTGCAAGCGACATGTTCGGCAGCTAAAGCATGCCTTGCAGCCAGCAATCCTCGATTCGCAAATTAAACAAATTAATGTAGCGAAGATCAAAGCACAGGCCCTGGCTTATGGGAATCCCCACGGCCTACTTCGGAACCAAGGCCTTCTGAACCTAGCTCCAGCTTGCGAAAAGCTACGGCGAATTTGAGAAGCAAAGCCCAGCCCTGCACGTGGACATTCTATTGAGGCTATATAAGCCCAGAAAGTATAGTTAAAACCGATGAACCATAATGGGCTCAGGCTTTGTCGATCTGGGCTCTGCAAAAACTGCAAACTAGTTGAATCTCCTCTTGCTCAGCTCAGACTTTGACAAGCCTGCAAGGAGCGACGCCCGGAGCGGGCTTGGCAACCATCGCTGGCTCGCCTCCCTCCACGAGAGGCCTTCTTTCTCGACAAGCTTCCTGATGAAATCAATCCGGGCCTGCCTGAACTTGCCAGGCTGATAGCAGGTTTCCACTGCTTCTGCAGATCTCTTGGGGGTGGCATCTTTCTTGCCGGTTTTCTTGTTGCCTTTCTTGCGCTTCTTTGCGGGGTGTTTCTTCTTTCCGCTTGTCCCCTTCATATCCGCGTCAACATCCGCCTCATCATCGCTGTTGTAGTCGGCGTTCTTCCACCTAAGCTTTTGGAAAATGTGTTTTTTGGAGCCAGGATCTTCTAGCTCATAGCAAGCCAATTCACATCACTCCACGAATCAAGGCTTAGGCACTGCAGCTTGGGCTGGAAAGGTTTCGGATCATCCGTAGCAATGCTCCGAAGACTCGACAAGACCTCATGAGTAGATCAATGTTTGCGGGGAAGCATCGAAGCCATAAGCATGAAATACCACTAAACCCTGCGTCAAAATCATGAGCTAAGAAGCTGCCGCGGGAAGAACATGTTCATTGCCTTTGACATCCTTGAGGCCTGCGGCCCGAAGCTTCTCAACAACCTTGTCGACACGCTCCTTCTGGCTATCGAAATTGCCAGCCTTCACATCGCTGATGATGCTCCTGGGCTGCGGTTGTTCTGGGGTTTAGGGTTTAGGGGTTGTAGGGTTTAATAGGGTTTATAGGGTTTACAATTTAACGTTTGAAGGGTTTAGGTTTTCCAGGGTTTAGGGTTTGTAGGGTTTAGGGTTTACAGGGTTTGCTTCCAAGGGTCTAGGGTCGATCGAGAGTCTAGGGTTGACGGGGCAAATGGTTGAAGGCAACAAACGCATTCCGAATACAACGGTTTGCCCACAATCCGATCCAAATAAATTAATTCTCAGGGTTCTGCAATCGGCTCATCAGGGGTGATTGCTTGCCCTCAGGAGTCTGGCAAGGACCGTTCTTCTTCGTTGCACGAACCTGGGCAGCTTTACTAAAAGGAGTAGAAGCCAGAGCACAAAGCAAACCACAAAATGCTCAAGAGACTGCAGCCCAAAAACCGGTGTTACCAGTGTCTCATGACTGCTCAAAGTGCTGAGGCTAGACATAGCATCCCTTGCTGACATCTCCTCATCCGAGGACTCCGTCGTCTCTGACTCCTCATTGAAGGCCGGAATATTGGAGTCACTATTACAGAAGGGTCTGGGCCTGGGGTCAGGTTGTCATCTGTAATTAAAGATCACAAGGTTTCCACATTCTTTCGAGGTTCCTTCCTCCGTTTCTTGCTTGTGAATTTCTTTTTCGGGGGCAAGTACCGGCCGAGCTCCATCTTCAGCTCTTGAAGGGCTACCTCATGGGATTTCAACGTCCTGCGCGTGAGGGCCTTGAATTTTGTGGCCTGAGTTTATCAGGCAGCATAAATATTGCACCCCCCCGCTCCCCCCACCCCCCCCCCCACCCCAAAGAAAAGAAACGAATGCCTAGTTGCCAGCTTTCGAAGGGCCACTGCTGTTCTCAGGGACCAGTCCCGAACAGCTGAGCAATTGATAGATATGCCTCTTGGCATAGACCCCGGCACAGTCGAGTACCAATGAAGTATCGCTTGGCATATCACATGAGCAGAGTATCTTTTGCGATTTGGAGAGGCCTTCACGACTGCTGCCACCGCCTGGTCGGCTTGGCTTAGCAGCAGCAGCGGCACCAGCAGCGGCAGCAGCAGCAGCAGGTACAAGAACAATAGCAACAGGCCCCTACCCTGAGTCAGACCTTCAAAAGCCAGGCTACACGAGGGTTCACTGTAATGTCCTTCTTCGTAACCGCTTTCTTCTTGAAGAGTAATTTGCCGGATCGATCCAGCAACAGGTTGAAGCCCAACTGAGTTGCCGAGCCATGGGTGGTTGTTGTTTCTAGGTATATGGCAGGGGGCTGAGGCGGAATTGGGGGTTTTGCAGTGAGGTACATTCTAGATCTCAAGAAAACCTTCCCAGACACAACCTAGACGAATCCTTCTAAAGCTGCAAGACACCCCATGAAGAGAAGCTTCTGCTTGGAACATTTTGGAAACCTCCATCGCTTCATCACTGAACTCCACTGGTGGCTCCTCAAACTCTGCAGGCAGGCCCGACATGGCCACAAAATGTAGCCGAAGACCCTTGACACCTAAAGCCCTCGGTTTGTGGCCACAAGATGTGCACGCAAAAGCTTTCACAGAGTCTGTCCCAAACCTTCTAGCCTTGTTTTTTTTCTGTCATAAACCCATTCATAAATACATGTACAGAAGACAGAAGGTCACAGAATCGAACCCTGATCATGATTTTGGCCTCAAAGTCTTCATATGTGGCTAACACACAAAACAAATGAGGTGTGCTTTGACCTGCTGATATCTGAAAACACTACTGCTCCGACCGAGTTTGAGGTCGTTGAAGCCAAATGCTTTCACGGACTGTAGCACATAACCGCAACACAGAGTAGGAATCACACAGAAGTGTCAGAGCCCTTGCGTGAGGACATGCTTTACAGCCAAGTCTTGTCGACCCTCAGCTAGAGCTCACACACAGGGAGAAGGGGGAAGCACCTTCGTCGTCTCCCAAGAAGAGGCTCTCGATCGTACGCTTGACCTGCAAAGTCTTAAGCTTCAGACTCCGGAATTATCGGGGAAGCATGCTCTTCGATCCTGGGGTTCTGACCATGAACTTGCATGGTCACATTGGGCTTTGAAGGAAAGCACCTGCCCAGAATAAATTGATGGAATCTTGTATCTGGCATGGTTGGCACTGCCACAAAAAATGGTCAACCATTTGAAGGCCTAAAGCTCCCGGCCTCCAGCTCATGCTCCGGCCACAGCCATGTCCATCGTTGACACCCGTACAGTACACAGTCAGACTTAAAGCAGAGCTTGCAAACATCCTTGGTATTTAGGTTGCAGACTCTTGCAGACATGAGTTTCTTGTTTGTCAATTAGCTTGCAATGTACAGCCTGCTGCACTGTATATTGCCTCCAATGCCTCCATGCACTGCACAAGCCACACATGTCTGCCCGCTGTGGCAGGAGAGCAAAGCAAAATGAGCGCGAACTTGCAAACACAAAGAACTTGCACATAGCAGCTTCCACATTTTTGACATAGCAGCATGTCCATTCGCAAGCATTTGCTTTAATTGGTCTCATTAAGTTGCCAGGGTAAGGCCAAATATACTGTCCGCCCCGCCCCCCCCCCCCCCCCCCCCAGGATCGCACCTACCATGTGTGTTGCTTAAGCAGCATGAGCAAACATCTAATCGAGCCGTCCCTTTGCTGCACCCTTACCCTGGCGCCACAAATTGTGGCAAGCACTGCAAGAGTGGTGATGGCCGTCCAGGCCAAAATCATTGTAGCAGGGGCCTTTTCTGGAACAAGTGCCCTGCCGGCAATGGCTGCAAACAGCCCGGACACACTGTCTACTCCGTGCAAAAGTTTGCTCTCGATCGGCCAATTCTTGTTCTTTCAATTGCAGCTGCTGTTCCCGGATCATGAGGTGGCGCTCTCTCTGAGCCAACTCCCCTTCTCTCGCAGCCAGACTGGCTTCCCGATCCACAAGCTTTCTCACACGGGCATGCTCGCCCTCCTGCATCTCTGCAGCCACACCTGCTACATCCTCGATCGCCTGTAGGCCCATGGTTTCTTTTCCTCAACCTTCTACAGCTGCCACGGGTCTTTGGGCCAAAACAAAATACCTGCCAGCCAAGATATGCCCAGGCAAGGGCTTTCCCCATCGAAAGCACCGTAGAAGCCCTCTCTCTACATATATGTATACATATATATATATATATATCTATATCTCTCTCTCTCTCTCTCTCGATCTCTATCTTTCTCCGGCTTTCTGTCTCTGTATCTCTCTATCTCTCTCTCTCTCTCTCTCCGACTTCGCATATTGCAGGTATATATTTTTTACTATATTGATTTGATGTGCACCACTGGGGATTTTACATCCACTACTGGGATGTAAAACCCAGAGGCGTTTTTGTTCATCCTTTTTTTACTCTCCCACTGCTCCTCTGCCAAACCTGAGGCAGAACAGCTCGAGCACACATGCACTGACCCTCTCCAGAAGGATCTTTGCACATATCTATACCTGATTGCCACAACCAGGCAGCTGCCAAATACGATTGCTGCACTCCAAAGCAAAGCCAAGACCGGTCACACAGCCACAATGACCACATTGCTACCTTGCCTCGGTTACACCACAAAAGTGACTTAGCATAAGTCACTTGGAGCCACGTTCGTTAAAAAAAAACCAAATTCTGGAAGTTACAAGCTCTTCTTTTTAAATAACATATGGTCTCCCAGGAAATCCTAAACCCTAAACCCTGTACCGCCCAGCCTTAAAGCTGCTGTCTTCCTGGAGGCCACCAATCTTGGCCCCGGGGACCATCGCCGGGGGCCTTTCTCAAATTGACCAGTTGTTGAAAGTGCCCTAATTAAGGACTTAGGGTTTAGGGTTTAGGGTGTAGGGTTTAGGGGCTAGGGCTTAGGGTTTAGGCTTTAGGGTGCCCGAAATGAAGCGGGACGTGGTATAACAGAGAACCGAAAAGCGCTTGGGGGGGGGGGGGGGGGGGGGGGGGGGAAGGCGAAGGTTCAGTGCTGCACGTAACAAATCTCGGGCGGGTACAAAATTCTCCCCTGAACTCGAAAGCGACTCATGATTCTTCTTACTGTTGGTTAGTAGGGAATGGGGGAATGAGGTACCCGATATAATCCTTTAAAGGGTCGGTCCTGATTCCCTCATTCCCTGAAACCCTAAACCCTAAACCCTAAACTCTAAACCCTAAACCAACAGCGGCTTGGAGTATGCCGCCCAGCCGCATGAAGAAGTTCTTCACTCCGCTAGCCTCATAGTGCTCCTGCTGTCCTTCGTGCTTTGAGGGTTTAGGAGCTTAACTTTAAGGGTAGAGCGAGTAACCCTAAACCCTAAACCCTAAACCCTAAACCCTAAACCCTAAACCCTAAACCCTAAACCCTAAACCCTAAACCCTAAACCCTAAACCGCGATGTTGGGGTTATAATCTAAGGCAAGCAGTAGGAGTTTCCTGTTGGCACCTTCCAAGCCTCAAAAAACCCACTCTCAAAGCTACTGGTGGTTAGGTATCTAGTGTCGCCCTTTGGCAGGTCATAAAGAATATAGAACCGATTCTTAGATCCCGGAGTAACCTAGGAATAAAAAGGGGTGCCTGTTTGGGTTTTAAGGGGATGATAAGGGAACCCCAACCCTAAAAGAAGGAAATCGGGGCCTACCCCGGGTCCAAATTTCCAATATAGTCGTATAAATGATCAACACCATAGCAATAGTCATAAGATATAAATATAGTAGTAGCAAAAACATCATGGTGCACTGGACTGGCTGTTTGACTCCCTAGGCCCTACGATCCCAACAAGAAAGAAAGCACAAAGCGTTGTCTGAGTAAGTCCCTGGTGTCTCATGGCTGCACGAACATCATCCAGTGTGGGCACCGGTGGACGCACGGCCTGCTCAGCTGGTCAGGAGCAGAGTTGCCCGGTCCAAAAGAAGGGCGCAGCAGAGTTTAGGAGTTTAGGACAACGTCCGCTGTAAGTTGAATCCCCGACAACCCTGACCCTTACATCCACCCTAAACCCTAAACCCCCAAACCCTAAACCCTAAACCCTGAACCTTATAGCCACCCTACATCCAAAGACCCATGCTCCAACCCCCCCCCCCCTCTAACACCCACTCAAATCCCGAAACCCCGAAACCCGATGCCCGAAGCCCCAGGCCAGAAGCCCTCTGAAGACCCGAAAACCCTTTGGGTTGAGAGTGCAGGGCCTGATATCCCAAAATAACTAGCATCTTATGGGCATGTCTTGCGGGGGGGAAGGGGGGGAGGCTTTTGGTTTGAGGGTTGAATTAGGGTTTAGGGTGTAGGGTCTAGGATGAAAGCCCGCATAACAAGGACCTTATAAGGTTATAGGTTCTGCGGATCATGCGTTGGAGGCCTTGAGGGGAGTTCAGTGGCTGTATCCCGGCTATTGCGCGGCGTTGGACTGAGGATTCAGGACTGTTTAGGGTTTAGGGTTTAGGGTGTGTTGGTGTTTTCGTGTCGTGGTGGGTAGAGGCTGTCGTGTCCTTCTGAAGCCATGCAGCCATTGAAATAGGATGAAGGGAAAAGCGGAACTTCTCGAGGTTCCGGGCTTGGGCACAATGTCCATGGACCTTGAATTCGATGCCTCCATCCTTGCACCTTTGCTCCCCAAACCCCAAACCCCAAACCCCAAACCCCAATCCCCAAACCCCAAAAACCCCACATCCCAAACCCCAAAAACCCCAAACCCCAAACCCCAAACCCTAAACCATAGCCACCATCCACGAACCCCTCGGTGGGCCTGTGTGAGAATCTTCGTGGCCGCAGAATTGCATGAACTGGAGCCGTGCGTGGCCAACCACACGCTGACGATGCCAAAGGTGATCGAGGAGAAGACGCTGTTGTTCCTGCGGCACAGAAATATTCATGAAAACATTATATCTATAGATAAATATAAATAATATATATATATATATGTATATATATGTATATATATATATATGTGTGTGTGTATGAATATGTCTATATATATATATATGTATATGTATCTGTATATGTATAGGACCAAACATCTCCCAAACACACACGACAAAAAGTGGAAGAAGCGCAGAGTTCGCAGTTAGAGCAGAATCAACCTTAGAGGCAACAGGAATGAAGACCACTGATCCGAAATGAAGGTGGCATGGGTCGAAGCCTACAACTTCAAAGCCCAGCTTAAACCCTAATCCCCTCCGCCCCAAACCCTAAACCCTAAACCCTAAACCCCTCAACCCCCCCCCCCCCTCTCCAGATCAGGAGGAGCCAGGGCGGTTCCATCGGAAACTCCGAGTACCCCACGAAGATGAAGCCAATGATGCATGTCACCTGGAGGCCGGATCTATGCTCACCGACAGGCGAGGGTTGAAGGAGGTTTAGGGTTTAGGGTTCAGGGTTTAGGATTTAGGGTTTAAGGGTTAGGGTTTAGGGTTTAGGGTTTAGGGTTTAGGGTTTAGGGTTTAGGGTTTAGGGTTTAGGGTTTTAGGGTTTAGGTTTTTAGGGTTTAGGGTTTAGGGTTTAGGGTTTAGGGTTTAGGGTTTAGGCTTTAGGGTTTAGGGTTTAGGGTTTAGGGTTTAGGGTTTAGGGTTTAGGGTCCAGGCCCCAGCTTGGCCAGCTTAGGCATCTGTGATGGCTAAGTAACCCTAAGCCCCGAGCCCTGCAAACCCTAAACCCTAAACCCTAAACCCTAAACCCTACACCCTAAACCCTACACCCTAAAGGACGAGGCACCAGCAAAGAGCCCACCACCATGTAGGTGTTCATGTTCGAGGTCGTCAACTCAAAGAGATCCCGGACGTCTTCCCGAAAGAGTCGCCACAATTCCAGCTTCATGTTCTGATTCCTCTGGGGTTTAGGGTTTAGGGTTTGGGGTGTAATTTGGGTTTGGGGTTTGGGGGTTAGGGATAAGGCTTAGGGTCATACTCAGATTCCTCTGGCGGCTTAGTCTTTAGGATTTTTGGGATTCGGTGCAGTGGTTTAGGGCTGCACTGACATCTTCAAGGCTCTAGTTTTTCTAGCCACTAAAACCAAAACGGTTCCAGAGCGCAACCTGCCCCCCCGGGGTTTAGGGTTTAGGGTTTAGGGTTCCACCCTGCTGAACTCAACTCGACGCCCCGAACACAAAACTCCGCACGAAGATCTGTGGTGTAGGGTTTAGGGTTTGGGGTTTAGGGTTTAGGGTTTAGGGTTTAAGGGTTTAACGGTTTAAGGGGTTAAGGATTAAGGGTTTCCGGTTTAGGGTTCTTTTGCATGGCCCTTAAGCTCTGGACCCCTTTTCCTTGCAGCCAGGATGGCCATGAAGACCCTCTGAAAAAAAACATTCCTGAATATGATCCTCTTAATTAAACCCAACCAAGGGAAAACATCAAATGTCACAGGGGGCCTACCTAGACAACCTCCCAGGAGCAGAAGAGAGTCTGATGTATCCGATGCTGGCGCTGCTTGGCATTGAACTGATACCTCGGAGGCATTGATTCCGCACGTTAAAGGCCCAAACCCTAAACCCTAAACCCTAAACCCTAAAGCCTAAAGCCTAAACCCTAAACCCTAAACCCTAAACCCCAAACCCTAAACCCTAAACCCTAAGCCCAAATCTTATCGCCGACTTCCGCGAACCCTCAACCCCCGAAAAGAAGATGGGGCGTAGGGCCATGAGAAGTTCTGGGGCGTCGCCTTTTGGGTCCTAGGGTACATCCTGAAACACACTCTGTTCCTTTCGGGTTTAGGGTTTAGGGTTTAGGGTTTAGGGTTTAGGGTTTAGGGTTTAGGGTTTAGGGATTAGGGTTTAGGGTTTAGGGCTTCGGGTTTCGGGCCTTGGGTTCTAGGGTGCTTCAGGCCAAGCGCCGGCCCAAGTTGTACTTGTAGGCAGTTGCAGCATAACCTGCTGCGGCAGCTGTGCCCGCTGCGGTGAGCATCGGGCCGCTGCCTGGGATGCTTCAGGAGCGCGAGCTTGGAGGCTTCTCAAAACCCTAAACCCTAAACCCTAAACCCTATATGAACCCTAAACCCTAAACACCCCCTAAACCCTAAACCCCCTGAATCCCTCAACCCGGTTTGGGAGTTGACAGGCTGGTGGGTTCAGGGTTGCCCTAGATGTCCCCTGTGCCCAGGATAGAGCTGTAGGGTCTAAGACTCAGAACCCTAAACCCTAAACCCTAAACCCTAAACCCTCAACCCTAAACCCCTACATGGGTGGGCTTCGGGTTTGGGATTTAGGGCAGGTGCACGCGGCCTCCCAGATCGAAACAAAGCTTTCCAAAGAAGCCGCGTGTCTTGGCGAGCTCGCTACGAAGAGGGAGCTACCGCCGCCCCCATCTGAACATAAACATCTGCGGGCGTCGCCGCAGCTCGTTCATGAACTGCGCCCTAAACCCTAAAAACCCTAAAAACCCTAAAAACCCTAAAAACCCTAAACACCCTAAAAACCCTAAAAACCCTCAAAAACCTAAAAGCCCTAAAAACCCTAAAAACCCTAAACCCTAAAACCTAAACCCTAAACCCTATTCTTGTTGATCCGCGGATACATCCCCAAAACCGACAAAGACATCGCCGACAGCTTTGATAAGAAACCACAAGACCGTCAGCTGAAACTTACCACCACCCCAGCCTAGACCTCCGGGTTTAGGGTTTAGGATTTTAGGGTTTAGGGTTTAGGGTTTATGGTTTAGGGTTCAGGGTTGAGGGTTTAGGGACCCGCAACCCATCAACCATACAACCCCTAAACCCCCATCAACCATACAACCCCTAAACCCTTCAAACCCCTAAGCCCCTCAACCCTAGAAACCCCTAAGCCCCTTTCTCCCTACTTCCGAAACCCTTGCACCCTCATTTCGAATTTCATTATGGAGTCTAGGGGTTAGTGCTCAAGGATCTGAACCCTGGGCCCCTGGACCCACAACATCTGAGACCCTAAACCCTAAACCCTAAACCCTAAACCCTAAACCCTAAACCCTAAACCCTAAACCCTAAACCCTAAACCTAATCCCAATAATCGTGCTTGGCCACGGGCCTGCCAACTGAAGCTCGGAGGTGCTCCCGGTGGGCATGAATAGGGTGTAGGGTTTAGGGTTTAGGGTGGGTTTAGGGTTTAGGGTGTAGGGTGTAGGGTTTAGGGTTTAGGGTTTAGGGTTTAGGGTTTAGGGTTTAGGGTTTAGGGTTTAGGGTTTAGGGTTTAGGGTTTAGGGTTTAGGGTTTAGGGTTTCGGGTTTAGGGTTTAGGGTTTAGGGTTTGGGGCTTTCATAGGTTCTAGGGTTGCCCAGTAACCTAGGATTAAAAGAAGGGTGCCCGTTTTTGCCTGAAGGGGTTCATAAGGGATCGTAAACCCCCCCAAAAAGGGCAGAGGCCCTAGAACGTAAGTCTTGAGGGGTTAACCAGCAAGATTATCGCCCTAAGCCCTAAGCCCTAAGACCTAAACCCTAAACCCTAAACCCTAAACCCTAAACGCCTGCGCGGCGGACAAACCCGAATCGAGGATGCTTTGCAAGTACCTCCAGGAGACTCATGGGAAGCAGGGAGCTCAAACACGAGATAGGGTTTAGGGTTTAGGGTTTAGGGTTTAGGGTTTAGGGTTTAGGGTTTAGGGTTTAGGGTTTAGGGTTTAGGGTTTAGGGTTTAGGGCTTGGGGTTTAGGTTTTGGGCGTTGTCTAAGTCCAGTATCCATGAGAGGGTTTGGATTTTAGGGTTTAGGGTTTAGGGTTTCGGGTGTAGGGTTTAGGCTTTAGGGTTTAGGGGGGTTCCCCCAGAAACCCGATACCCCAAAGTCTACCTTTGCCTGCTATTTTCTGCGGCACCCACCCAATAGACCTCGCTATGAGGCATTTGAGTGGGCTATATGGGGACACCAGTTCCCAAATCCCTTAGACTAAGAACTGGAGAAACTGTTCCTGTAATTATACAGAACGTAATTATCACCCCCCCCCCCCCTCTGTGTTTGCAGAATCCTTCCGGGCCAAAGCCGGTTGAAAAGCTGCCTTTTCCTTGGTTGCTGAAAACAATAACTTGAACACAAACGTCATCGACTGCAGGTTCAGGGTTTAGGGTTTAGGGTTGGCCAAGGTTTTCGAGCTAAGGGCTTACAAGGCTTGGGGCTTGGGGTTGGGGTTGGGCCTTCCTTGAGGCTGCGTCAGGTTTAAGGTTGTAAGGCTTTGCAAGGCAATCTTGAGGGTTTGGGGGTGAAGGCAAGGGTCAGCGTAAGTCCAGAGGCCTTTAATTACGGAGCCCGCGGCCTGTGACCATACCTGGGGGGGGGGGGGGGTTATGAATATGAAAGTCAAGCACACCCTCATCCCACTCCCCAGAAGATCCGCCCTACTCAGCCTGAAAGCCTTAAGCACAAAGTAACCTGAAGACCTTACGGGTTTGACTCTCAAGCCCCCCCCCACCCCCCCGCCCCCGCCCGAAATCTCGAAATGCCGGGTGCTACAGTCCATCAGGGATCACCCTGCTACCTCTCAACAACACATTTGTTCACCCTGGCAACGGTTTGGGGTTAAGGAATTCAGGGTAGGGGGGGAGGCGGCTGGGGGGTCGTGTTCGGACAGGAAATCTACAGTACAGCTGATGGCTTGCTCGCATTTGTGGGAAAGCTTGGATTGTGGCATTTTTGGAGGTCCTAAACCCTAAACCCTAAACCCAACTTGAAATTTGGCATCTTTTCGGGGTGTCCGCTTTCCCACGGAGCCTCTCCACGTCTCCCGTGCCGGTGCCTTAACGAGCGCAAAGGGCCCTTCAACCGTGAACCTAAAAACCCAAAGTCCTGGCTTCTTGTACTCGCTGGACCTTATTGAACTTGGTGTGGCATGGCCGAAGCCTGGTAAATCCTAAAACCCTAAAGACCGAAACCCAAAAAAACCCATATATAAATCCTAAACCCCTAAGGCTTTAAACCCTAAAACCCAAAAATCCTAAAACCCTAAGGCCCTAAAGCCACTCATGCAGAGCAGTTCGGCGCGTGAGTAGTATGTCGTGGCGAGACCGGATCCCTACAGGCCTTCTTAGGGCTTCGATGGGTTTAGAAGTTTTGAAGTTCACGGGTACTTGTAAGTAGGGGTATAAGTCTCCTAAATAAGGTTGTAACCATAGTTACCCTACTTATCACCCTACTTATAATTACCCATGAACCTCCAAGTAGGGCTCACAAAAGCCTTTACTCCCCGAACCCTGAAGCCCGCAAATGCCCCCCAAAAGCCTTGAATCCTCGATCTCAGGCCCTAATCCTAAACCCTAACCCTCAACCTGGGAAGTACGCCTACTTCACGAAATGTCTCAACCTGATCTCAGAACTGGATCAGACTGCGATGGGTTTAAGTGTAAGGGTTTAGGGTTTCGGGTGTAGGGTTTAGGGTTTAGGGGCCCTGGACCCACTCAAGCCCTAGACCGAAACAACTCTGCAGCTCGTCCGCGAACAAAGTCCCTAAACCCTAAACCCTAAACCCTGAACCCTGAACCCTAAACCCTAAACTCTAAACACTAAACCCTAAACCCTAACCTTTGAGCGCTCCAAAACTTCGGGTTGAGACTTGGGCTTTCTAAAGCCTGAAACCCTCTAGAATTGATACGCAGATTGGCCCTTAACGCCCCCAAAATTTACCCAAACCCCAAGAGCCCAAACCAAAAAAAACAAAACCCGAAAAACCTAAACCCGAAGCCTTAAACCCTAAACCCTGAATCCTAAACTCTAAACCCTAAACCCCAAACCCTAAACCCTAAACCATCCGATGGCCTCGGTGGCGCGCAGCGTCGCCTTTTGCCTCACGATGTAGGGGCTCGATTGTCTGTGGCTTCGGTTGAAGGCTCATTCATACGTAAGCTTGCCCAGGGTTTGGGGTTTAGGGTTTAGGGTTTAGGGTTAAGGGTTTAGGGTTTAGGGTTTAGGGTTGGGATGTTCCCCCTTATACGAACAGCCCTTAGAAGGGACTATAGTTGGGGGTACGTTAAGCTAATCCCTATCTCCTAAACCCTAAACCCTAAACCCTTATTACGGACTCTAGGTGCCAGTTTCGGGGCTTGGGCTTCGAATCACGCGGGTTGGTTTCTGAGCTGAGGATCTGGACGTAGGTGGGGGTTTACGAAAATCGGGGACAACCCTAAGCCCTAAGCCCTAAGCCCTAAGCCCTAAACCCTAAACCCTAAACCCTAAACCAGATCCTCACCTAGTAGGATCCCCTCATTACAAGGACCCCGCAGATCGTAAAACCCCCCAAGTGAATCTCTGCTGTGCTGGATGAGTTTCAGCCCGCCAAGGTGGCTCAAACTCAGTAATTCTGGAAGCGAACCTCTCAGGGTGCATGTCATACCAGGCGTCAAAAGACAAGTCGTTTTGACACAGTCTGTGCAGGTCCCGCCCCCCCCCCCCCGACCCCCTGCACCACGAGACTTGCCTTGAAGACTAGATGTCACAACCACGAGAAATTGTTGATTTCGGAACCCACAAGGGTACGTACCACGGGTGCCCAAGTCCATACTACAAGCTACAAGAAAAGTAGACTCCAGACCCTAAACCCCAAAACCATACAAGCCTAAAGCCCTCAACCCCCGAAACCTAAACCTTAAAACCCTAAAACCCGAAAACACTACACCCTAAAACCCCTAAAACCCTAAAACCCGAAAACCCTAAAACCCTAAAGCCCTAAAGCCCTAAAACCCTAAAACCCTCAAACCCTGAAACCCTAAAACCCTAAAACCCTAAAACCCCAAAACCCCAAAACCCCAAAACCCTAAAACCCTAAACCCTAAAGCCCTAAAACCCTAAAACCCTAAAGCCCTAAAACCCTAAAACCCTAAAGCCCTAAAACCCTAAAACCCTAAAACCCTAGAACCCTAAAACCCCAAAGCCCTAAAACCCTAAAACCCTAAAACCCAAAACCCTCAACGGATGGAAAGAATCCAACATGCCCCTGGATCCGGAGTGTGCCGGAAGAACGCTTTTAACCTGAACCGCGAACCCCAAAACCCAGAAACATATATGTTTAGGGTTTAGGGTTTAGGGTTTGGGGTTTGGGGTTTAGGGTTTAGCGCCTCGCCATCGACCAAGACCCCCCGCAGGAAGTGTTCCAGCACCTGAGCCGACATACGACATCCCCCAAGCCCAGAACAGTAAACCCCAAAGCCTAAAAGCATCCCTAAACCCTAAACCCTAATCCTCAAACCCTAAGCCCTACACCTTATAGCCTAAACCCTTAAGCCCCCAAAACAGGGCAAACAACCTTGGAGGCGGGAAAGTTCAAGTTCTCAGGGTGTGGAGCTTTGGTTTTCGGGCTTAGGCTTTAGGGCTTAGGGTTTAGGGCTTTGGGTTTGGGGCTTTGGGTTGAGGTCTAGGGTCTGTAAGGGCTGTCCTCCAAAAACACCAAACAAGTATCTGAGCATTCCCAGCTGAGCCCGTCAGCCTTTGCTGTATAAACCGTAAACCCGAAACCCTAAACCCCCCCCCCCCCTAAACCCTACACCCTACACCCTAAACCCCAAACCCCAAGCTGAAAGCCCCTCATGCACGAGCTGCCTGGCAGCTTTTCACTCCCACGATTCGCATCCCAGCTGATCTAAGTCGCGCGTCTCAGAATCAGCGAGTAGGTGGGGTCCTCGGTCGTCCGGGCACTTCGTGGTGTTCTTAAGGTTTTGGGTTGTAAGGGTTTTGGGTTTTTTTTTTAGGGTTTAGGGTTTGGGGTTTAAGGTTCTAAGGGTTCTAAGGGTAGGGTTTAGGGTTCTTAGGGTTTAGGGTTCTAAGGGTTTAGGGTTCTAAGGGTTTAGGGCTTCTTGGGGCTTAGGGCTTCTTAGGGTCTTGGGTTCTAAGGGGTTAGGGTCCTTAGAGTTCTTAGTTCTTAGGGTTCTTAGGGTTTCGGGCTCTCAGGGTTTACAGCTTAGGGCTGTTGTTGGCTTTTGCGCAGCTTCGGTAGATGCATCTCCTCGCCCCGAACCATGAGCGAAGCGCGAAGACAAAGACCAATCACGTCGTTTTGAGGATGGTTCAGCCTAGCGTACGTCCTGCTTGACCTCACAGCCTTCACATCCCCAAACCACAGACCCTGAAGCCCTAAACCCGAAAGCCCCGAAACTCTTCCACCCTGATGTCCCAAACCCTGCACCCTGAAACCCTGAACCCTGAACCCTGAACCCTGAACCCTAAACCCTAAACCCTAAACCTAAACCCTAAACCCTTGAGAACTGACACACTGAAACCCTGAAACACCCTGAAGAGCGCTCAGAGCCTACAATCTCCCCAAGTCTACCTGACACCCCAGCACAAAACAGCCCCAAGTTCACCAAGGGCTCTGAAACCCCATCGCCTAGGATCAGGTTTAGGGTTTGGGTTTAGGGTTTAGGGTTTGGGGTTTAGGGTTTAGGGTTTAGGTTTTAGGGTTTAGGGTTTATGGTCTAGGGTTTGGGGTTTAGGTAGAGTTTGGGAATTCTGGGAGCCTGGAGTGCGCTACCATACGCCTGGCAGCTCAGACAGCTCTCAACACTACACCCTAAACACTAAACACGAAACCCTAAACCCTAAACCCTAAACCCTAAACCCTAAACCCTAAACCCTAAACCCTAAGCCCTAAACCCTAAACCCTAAACCCACTCAAAAAAACACAAAAAAAAGGACTAAGCTCTGCAAGAAGACGCAGGCTTCCGGGGCCCACGCCCAGTTTTGGTCAAACCTTTTTGGCCGGTGCAAGAGTTTAGGGCTTCGGGTTCTAGTGTATATCTATGGTGCAGGGTTTTGGGTTTTGTTGCTACCCCTATACTGCCCTACATTGGTCCTGAGATGGAAACTAGATTCATTATTGGCCCCCTTGTCACCCTGTCACCCTGTCACCCTAAACCCTAAACCCTAAACCCTAAACCCTAAACCCTAAACCCTAAACCCTAAACCCTAAACCCTAAACCCGGGCTACCTTGCAGTGTTCAAGAGGACGATTACCGAATCCTGTCACAGGAGCACAGCGGGAAAGGCGCAAGGTGCTGAAGGGTTTAGGGTTTAGGGTTTAGGGTTTAGGGTTTAGGGTTTAGGGTTTAGGGTTTAGGGTTTAGGGTCCTGAAGTGGGGGCTTATGGCGTTGAGGCCCTGGTTTGTCGTCTAGAGGGCTGAGAGTTTAAGGTTTAGGAAACTCAACCCTAAACGCTAAACCCCAAACCCTAAAGTCTAAACCCTAAACCCTAAACCCTAAACCCTAAACCCCAAACCCTAAACCCCAAACCCTAAATCCTGAGCCCTAAACGAACTCCTCGCAGACCTCTTGAGGGGCGGTGAGTCTCACAAACCGATGGCGGAATAGGCCGCAGGCTGGAAAGGCACCGTCTCCGACTCCTGCAGCGGTCTTGCGATACAGGGTTTAGGGTTTGGGGTTTAGGGTTTAGGGTTTAGGGTTTGGGGTTTAGGGTTTAGGGTTTAGGGTTTAGGGCTTAGGGTTTGGGGTTTGGGGTTTGGGGTTTAGGGTTTGGGGTTTAGGGTTTAGGGTTTAAATAGGGTAAAGTGAGTGTTTGGAGAACCCCAAAACGCCCAAAACCCCTAACACCCAAAAGCCCTGCACAACATCCGACCTAAACCCTAAACCCTAAGCCCTAAGCCCTAAACCCTGAACCCTAAACGTTTAAAGGGCCAAACGCCGGCTGTGCCTTGCATTCAGCGTTCAAGGTTTTGGGCTCGGCAAGTAGCAATTTTGGAGCTCAGGGGTTCGGGTCGTTTTTTGGCTTATAGGATTTAGGACTTAGGACTTAGGATTTAAGATTCAGGGTTCAGGGTTTGGGGTTTAGGGTTTTTTGGGTTTACAGGATGTAGGGTTTAGGGTTTAAGGTTTAGGTGTGGTGTTTAGCTTCCGGGTTCCGGGCGCCAATGTCATGTGTGTGCGACTTCGCCCCCAACATGGGTTTAGGGTTTAGGTTTAGGGTTTAGGGTTTAGGATTTAGGGTTTAGGGTTTAGGGTGTAGGGTGTAGGGTGTAGGGTTTAGGGTAAGTCATCACAAGTCTGAACACCACAAGCCCTTGCGGCTGAGGCCGCCCATTTCCCATCTTCTAAGAGCCTTTTAGAGTGCTCTGTAACCTGCCACTTCCCCTAAACCCTAAACCCTAAACCCTAAACCCTGAACCCTAAACCCTAAACCCTAAACCCTAAGCCCTAAACCTGAACCCTAAACCCTGAACCCTAAACCCTGAACCCTGAACCCTAAACCCTAAACCCTAAACCCTAAACCCTAACCCCTAAACCCTAAGCCCTAAGCCCTAAACCCTAAACCCTAAACCCTAAACCCTGAACCCTAAACCCTAAACCCTGAACCCTGAACCCTGAACCCTGAACCCTAAGCCCTAAACCCTAAACCCTAAACCCTAAACCCTGAACCCTAAACCCTAAACCCTGAACCCTGAACCCTGAACCCTGAACCCTAAACCCTAAACCCTAAACCCTGAACCAACCCTAAACCCTAAACCCTAAACCCTGAACCCTGAACCCTGAACCCTGAACCAACCCTAAGCCCTAAACCCTAAACCCCTCAAGCCAATGGAGTCGCTCCTCCAGGAGTACGACTTCACCTCGGAGGCGCTCCTGATGGAAGCAGCACTTCCAATACTGCGGGCCTCGGAAGGTAGGGAGTAGGGTTTAGGGTTTAGGGTTTAGGGTTTAGGGTTTTAGGGTTCAGGGTTCAGGGTTTAGGGTTTAGGGTTTAGGGTTTCGGGTTTAGGGTTTAGGGCTTTGCGGTTTGGGGTTTGGGGTTTGGGGTTCATTCCCAGTTTGAGGATTGGGAGGTAGCAGGCTAGGATTGCCCTTAAAACCCTCTGAAAAACATTCCTGAATATGATCCAGGGAATGGAAGCAGGTACCTAATTCCCACCTGGACAACGGAATCTGTGGGGCACACAATGCTCCCTCCTTCTCTTCAAGTAGTGCTTCCGTGTCGACACTGGGGCGAGTGGCATTTGTGGTATTGGGCCTTAAAGATAGGGGCTTGGAATTATACCATAATGCCACCCAAAACCCTATTCGAATTATTCAGGCCCCTCTTTTAGCCCTGAACCCTAAACCCTAAACGCTAAACCCTAAACCCTAAACCCTAAACCCTAAACCCTAAACCCTAAACCCTAAACCCTAAACCCCAAAACCTTCTTCTAACTATGAAGGCCCCCACAGTAGGGCTAGGGGCTTGACATTCGGAGTTCAGGATGCCCGAGAACCGAGGGCCCCCGCCCTTTCACCCAACTCTCAACACCCCCGAGCTCCTACCAAGTGCTCGGGTTGAGGGTTTGGGGTTTGGGGTTTGGGGTTTAGGGTTTAGGTCTTAGGGTTTAGGGCTTAGGGTTTAGGGTTTAGGGTTTAGGGTTTAGGGTTTAGGGTTTAGGGTTTAGGGTTTGGGGTTTGGGGTTTGGGGTTTGGGGTTTGGGGTTTGGGGTTTGGGGTTTAGGGTTTAGGGTTTAGGGTTTAGGGATACCCCATCTTCCACAAGCTGAGCGGAACCAAGGCGGCGTCCCCAGGTGCGTTTGGGATCCCACTTGCCCTGACCAAGGGAGGGAGGGCGAGGCTCAGGATTGACGTGCTTACGTGCGGGAGCTAGAGACGGGTTTAGGGTTTAGGGTTGAGGGTTGAGGGTTTAGGGTTTAGGGTTTATGGTTTAGGGGGTTAAGGGTTTAGGAGTTTAGGAACTAGTGCTTAGGAATTAGAGTTTTCGGTGCCGGTCTAGGGGCCCCGACCCCACCTCAAAACGCAGCGTCAGCAGTTGAGGAATCATAAACCCTAAACCCCTAAACCCCTAAACCCCTAAACCCCTCAACCCCTCAACCCCTAAACCCCTAAACCCCTAAGCTGATTTGAGGCAATGTTCCCCAATTCGGGGACACTGGAGACTCTCTCTCTGAAACGAATGCTGAAACGCGACCTCAGGTGTCGGAAAAACGTAGCATCCCACCGCATAACCCTTCATGAGTATTGAGGAATTGAGGGTTTAGGGTTTAGGTTTCAAGGAACCTACCTCCCTGTGTTCCTTACCAAGAGCAGTGCCCAACACAACCCACAATGCCTTGTAGGCCGCGTTGTGGACCACGACGACATGCCCACCCACCTCTCCCACCCAAGCGACTAGGGCATTGAGGTTGCAGACGGGGGGGGGGGGGGCTCTTGTTCTGGAGAGGGAGTGCAGAAGTGGCCCTTTTCAGGCATTTATAGGTTTAGGGTTTAGGGGGTTTAGGGTTTAGGGTTTAGGAAGGTTTGGGTGCATCTAGGATCAACCGCCCATTCTGGAGCAGACTTTCAAGTATCATCATCTGCTGTGCGGGGGCTGAGAACTGAACGACAACGCACCCAGCCCTCCCAGGGTAGTCGCATGGTCCGTGAAATATGGGCCCTGGAAAGTCGGACACCTTATATACCCCGTATATACCATACGCAAACCAAGGGGGCCCCCTAAACCCTAAACCCTAAACCCTAAACCCTAAACCCTAAACCCTAAACCCTAAACCCTAAACCCTAAACCGCACATCCGAAGCCAAAAAACGAAGGTAAGGGATCATGCTAAGGGACCATGCAACTACCCCCACCAAAGCCTCAACCCCATCCTCTCTCCGAAGGCTGGACCATGGACAGCTTCAAATTTGAAGGGAACCCTAAACCCTAAACCCTAAACCCTAAACCCTAAACCCTAAACCCTAAACCCTAAACCCTAAACCCTAAACCTGTCGTTAGAGGGAGAAAGCTTAGGGTTTTGGGACCTCGGCCCGCAACTCATAGGGGGTTTCGGGGGTTTGGGGTTTGAAGTTTGGGGGTTTGGGGTTTTAAGGTTTTGGGTCTAGGTACCCACCATGAACAATGTGGAAAACAAATTAGGGTTTAGGCTCTTGGTAACCACCATATGGAATTTTGAAAAAACAAAACAAGCTTCGACACCTGGGACTTGGTGAGGCGCAAGGCCTTCACTGCACGGAACATCTCCCAGGCCACCCGACACCTTGGAAGGGTTTAAGGGGTTGAGGGGTTTAGGAGTTTAGGGTTTAAGGAGGTTTAGGGTTTAGGGTTTAGGGCTTAGGGCTTAGGAGTTTAGGGTGTTGGGGTTTAAGGGCTTGAGGGTTTGAGGCTTCAGGGGGTCGGCCCTTCTCATGTCATCCTCTCGCTGTGGCGACGCGACGCCTGAACTTCGGAGTTCGTGGCCTAAAAACTCCTGAAGCCCAAGCCTAGGGGTTTAGGGTTTAGGGTTTAGGGTTTAGGGTTTAGGGTTTAGGGTTTAGGGTTTAGGGTTTAGGGTTTAGGGTTTAGGGTTTAATTAGGGTTTAGGGTTTAGGGCTCACCAAACCCTGAACCTGAAACCCCAGACCCTGAGCCCGAAACCCTAGACCCTAAGCGACCTGAAGCCCTGACACCTTACGCTGAGTTGTGCTTGAGACCCTTTAAACATTGATTATGGATAGGTTCCCAACCGCCTAAACCCTAAACCCTAAACCCTAAACCCTAAACCCTAAACCCTAAACCCTAAACCCTAAACAGACCTTCTCAGTCTGCCGCTGGGTCTTCGTCGTGCTGGCCAGGTGGAAACAGGGAGTCCGCGTGACGTTCCTTGGGCCTGGGGGTGGGTTTTTGTTGGGCCCTGGGAGGGTGATTTAGGGTTTCGGGTCTAGGGTTTAGGGTTTAGGTTTTAGGGTTTAGGGTTTAGGGTTGAGGGTTTAGGGCTTAGGGTTAGGGATTTTGGGGCTTGGATGCCTTGAACGCTAAGCCCTGAACCTGAAACCCTAAACCTACACCCTAAATCCTATCTATCAACCTCCAAGACCCCAACTGCCTGCGTTTCAGGATTTCGGATGATTTCAGATTTTCCTAGGGCCTGCGCTTGGGGTGGGGGGGGCTCTAGGGATTGCTTCGGCGTGGCAGCAGTTTGTAAGTAGGGTTTAGTTTAGGGTTCAGGGTTTAGGCTTCTACTGAATTTCGTCCCTAGACTTACGACCTCGCGAACCCTACACAAAACCCACGGCCCAAGACGTGGTCCAACCCCCGTGCCCCCCCCACCCCCTGGACAACCTTCGGGGGGTTCTGGACGATGCCTCGAAAATCTTGAAAGGTGGGGGGGGCCAAAAAGAAAAACAAAACGCTGTTCCCTGTGACCTGTCATGGTTTGGGCGGTGGGCTGTGAAAGGTTACGGCGGGGGGGAGAAAGAAACCTAAACCTAGCACAAAGGAAAATACTTGCATTGAAAACAGATGCCTTCATGCCGCCGCCCACGCCCTGCCAAACCCCAAGGTGTGTGGGGCGCCATTTCCACATCGTACTATCTGCCTCTGCGCTTGCGCTGCGACACGCCCTAAACACAAAATCCTAAACCCTTATAAACCCTAAACCCTCATGAAAGCTCCGAGTTCCACACCAGCGTTTGGCCAGGGATCACCCGCCTGCGGGCTCAGCGGGGTTGAGGCTTTTTAAGGAGTTAAGGTCTTGGAGGTGGAAGAGGGTAAGGGGGCAAGGGGAAGAGGGGGGAGAGAGAGAGGAGGGAAGGGGAGAGAGAAAGGGGGGAGAGAGAAAGGGGGGAGAGGGGCCGGAGAGGGGGGGAGAGGGGGAGAGGGGGAGATGGGAAGAGGGGGGTTCTCCAGAAAATCGTCAACTTGCAGAGGGCCTGCCCCTGACCCTACTCACCCAAGTCCAATTCTTTGTAGCCTGTGCAAATCGAATGGGACTCAACCCTATACCCCCTAATTAAACCCTAAACCCTGAGTAGGCCTGAAGCCTGCCAGGCCATGGGAGCCTACGGCTTCCGGCAGGGGGGGATCGCGCGCGCGCGCGCGCGCGCACTACTTGAAGGTTCGTGAGCAATTAGAAGTAGGGTTGCAAGTCCCCTAAGTAAGGTGATGACCATATTTCTGCTTATAAGTACCCATGAACCTCCAAGCAAGCCCTACTATGTGAACGGCAGCCTCCCAGCGTTCGGTGTCGCTGCGCAGGTAGTGGAGGACCTCAAGTGTTTTGTTCAGGGTCTGGGGGTTAGAGTTAGGTGGTTTCGGGGTGATTTGGAGGGTTTGGGGTGTTTCGGATGCGCTGGAGAGGGGGGGCTGGGCTCACCAAAATAGGCAATCTGCCTTCTCTTATCAAACAGGATGCCCCTGCCCTGACTTGAACTGAGCGTGGTGCCGACATCCTAGCCCTGAACCATAAACCCTTAACCTAAACTCTAAACCCTAAACCCTAAACCCAAAGCATCAGAGCCACAGACCGATGGCGTGATTTTCAACCAAGCATCCGGCGCCTTCGATACGGTAAGTGGGGCATGGGCAACGGCAACAAAACCCTAAAACCCTAAAACCCCAAAACCCTAAAACCCTAAAACAATAAATCCCTAAAACCCTAAAACCCCAAGACCCTAAAACCCTAAAACCCTAAAACCCTAAAACCCTAAAACCCTAAAACCCTAAAACCCTAAACCCTCTCACATCTGAGGGAGACAAGGAGCTCCTCTGTCTGGTGCTCTTCGTGTCACCTCACAACACATACCCGAAACCCCGAAACATGCCTCGACACGGCGGAAACTTGTCTGTACATGTCTGTACACGCTCAATTTTGCTGCCTGGCGGCTTGATTTCAGGCCCGTTCAAGCAAAGGGGATTACAAGGTGTCGATCTCAACAGCCCCGAATATTATTTATAATTAGGGCTCCATCTTACACAATAAGGGAAATTTAAGATTATCCCAAAAAGAAAATCGGGATTAGTTTTTTTTAAGTTTAGGCGCAAGCTAGTTAGACCAATGGTGGGTATAAGGTTTAGGTTCAGGCTAGGGCAATTGATGAAAGGATTTTGGGTTTCAGGGTTTAGGGCATTGATTGATTCGCAGGTTTTTAGGGTTCAGGGTAAAGGCTTCAGGGTTGTCACTTCTTGGCTAGGGCACTGGGCCTTGTGACAGCCACCCGCAGGATTCGTTCAGGAGCAGGCTTTGCCAGTGCTTCCAGCTTGAAGGCATGCCAAGTGTCAGGCTCACTGTTTCGGGCTCAGAGAGGCCAAAGCCCTAGTGAGACTGCGGGAAAAGCCCTTCAGCTGGCTTAAACCCAAACCCTGCGCGAAGCTCTTCGGCGAAAGTAAAAGTAAGCAAACCCACCCTAAACCCTAAACCCTAAACGCTAAACCCTAAACCCTAAACCCTAAACCCTAAACCCTAAACCCTAAACCCTACATAATCTTTGAGAGCATCCTGAGCCTAGGGAATATACGCAAGTCGGCATGGCCAGCACGCTGGACGACAAGGAACCAAGCGAATGGCGGAAGGTGAATGGGACTGTGCACAAGGGACTGCATCGAATACGAAATGTCACTGATTCTCGTTTTCGCACGGAAGACCAAAGACAAAGCTAGATGCCATTGCTGCGACAACGCCATCCCATGGGCAGATGCGCTGGGCATCCTTGTGTTTCGCATCAAGGCTCCGCAATGAGGACTGGGCGACGACCATTCTGCCGCGTGCACATGGGAGTGTAGCGGGAGTGCGATGTGGATCACCGTATATCACCGTAACATTTTTGAAGATCGCGCGACTCCGTCCAACTTGGCCAAAATGCGCAGCAGACCCGCGGAAGCAGGATTTGCCTAAGCCCCTCCACCCTTGCCCGAAACCCTCAACCCTCAACCCTGAACCCCTAAACCCCCAAACCCTAAACCCTGAACCCCTAAACCCCCCAAAACCCCCAAACCCCTCAACCCTCAGCCCGATAGCCCTAAACCCTAAACCCTAAACCCTAAACCCTAAACCCCTAAACCCTAAACCCTAAACCCCTAAACCCCTCAACCCCTCAGCCCCGATAGTGGGCCCTTTTTGGGCATCGGCCTTCGTCTTTGTCGCGTGGTGGCTGAAGCCACTGCTAGGAGGGCAAGGCAAACTTCGGCTTCTCAAGTTGAGGTCTTCAGGTTTTAGGGGGTTTAGGGTTTAGGGTTTAGGGTTTAGGGTTTAGGGTTTAGGGTTTAGGGTTTAGGGTTTAGGGTTTAGGGTTTAGGGTTTGGGGTTTGGGGTTTGGGGTTTGGGGTTTGGGGTTTGGGGTTTAGGCTTTGGGGTTTAGGGTTTAGGGTTTGGGTTTAGGGTTTACGGAGTTTTGGGTATCGGGGTTTAAGTTTCCAGGGGCAGGGAAACAGAAAGAACTGCCAAATAGCAAATGAGAAAAGAGCACTGTGAACCCAGCTTGCACTGCTCCTATGTAGTAGCTGCGTGGCGCTTGCCTCCAGAAAAGGCGCGAAACCCTGCGACCCAAAGCATTCAGCAGGCTCCTCTTGCGGATTCCGTCAATCTCATGAGCGCGCTTGACGAAGGCCCTAAACCCTAAACCCTATATATAAACCCTATAAACCCAATCTAAACCCTGCAAACCCCCAAAACCCTATCAACCCTGAACCCTATGCATCTTCAGGGCGCAGGCTTTCTTGAGATTGTCTGTGCTACGTCTGCTACGTCAGGCGCGCAGCCTGGGGGGGGGTGGGTCTGTAGGCTTTCCTGAAGCCTACAGCTCCCCCAACCGGCGATCCTGTATGGCACTACTAGGGTTTAGGGGTCAGGGTTCTAATCGTATCTGAAGGTGCATGCGCAACATGTTCATAGTTAAAGTTCCATTATTGCTATTTTGACTGCTACGATTACTGCTGCTAGTATTCATACTGCTATGAGTGATATTAAACTTACTATATAGTAAAATACAAAAGTAGAGCTAGCACAGGAGGCTTAGGCTTGAGAATGCTAGGGATTGGGGGTTCGTTGTTGGGCTGCAGGCTTGGGGTTCAGGGCTTCAGGCCGGATGCTGTCTCCGCGCGGGGCGGGCGTGCTCAAAAACCGACACTCTCGAAAGTTTTTGAAAAGGAGGGACCCTAATAAGGGGCCCTAGGGGTACTGCAGGGAGGCTACTTAGGTATATAGGGACTAGATGAGGAAAAAAGAGGCTCATATAGCGGAATAAGGTTAGGGGTCCCTTCTAGGGGTCCCTGATTACATCCTTTACAGGTCCCCGTCTTCTAAGCTGCAGCTATGGTACACAGCCCGCCATCTTAAGCCCCTGCACTTCCCACATCTTCATCCCAACAGCCCAACCACCTCGCAAGCGGACCCTAAACCCTAAACCCTAAACCCTAAACCCAAAACCCTCAAGTTTTTGGCCCGCGAGCCTCGCACACCAGCAGTTCTCAAGTCTTGGTCCCGGCGGTGTTTTGTCGGCACGCCTTCGGGTTTCTCTGGCCTCGAGATTCTCACGGCATTTTTCGCGCCACTTTTTCGCATGGCTTCTGAGCTTACAGGTGTTTGCAGAATCAAGGGTTTAGGGTTTAGGGTTTAGGGTTTAGGGTTTAGGGTTTAGGGGGTTTAGGGGGTTTAGGGGGTTCAGGGGGTTTAGGGGGTTTAGGGGGTTTAGGGTTTAGGCTTTAGGGTTTAGGGTTTAGGGCTTAGGTGCACAATCAAAGCTGTTGTTTGCGCATGTCCCTTTGTCGCTGTGCCTTTCACACAACTCGCCACCCCTATGATCTACCCATTCCAAAAAAGCGGTTCGCCGGGCTCTTCTAAGGGAAGCTCACTTTGGCTTCCTGATGCTTAGCTCGAAACGAGGCTTCGGTTTTTGAAGACCTCTCTAAGGAAGCAGATCCAGAGATGGCGGATGCTCTTCGCTGCCATCCGAGCTCTCTCATCCAGGGGGTTGGGTGAGTCTCATGGTGGTGGGATCTTAGTGTTCAGGGCCTGTTGGATTCTACAAATGCTTCTAGGCTTTCAGGGCTGTGTAGGGTCTAGGCTTTCTCTGCTGATCTCCCCCCCTTCTCAAAACAAGAAAAACAACCATGAATGCTCTGCTGTGTGTGTGTGTGATGCCGGTCTGCTGCATTAGGCGCAGAGCATCCGCTGCAGTCGGGATCCGGGCGGCACTGTTGTCCGCCCCGCCAATATGCCTGAAACCACGACTGCTAGGCCACAAGCCGCAAAATCCAAGCTTGTATGTCTAAGTCTTGCCTTAGACTCTACCGAAGTTGTGCGCGCCCTTCAGGGTAGCTCTAGGGGTTTTCGCAGAAGAAAGTACAGCAGACTCCAGAAAGTCGGAACATGGTATAAGGGTGAAAAGAGCTGGGATTACCTTTCATATCCCTCTTGGGGTATAGGGATAAGGATGCTCCAAGTTGTTGGAGTTTACTGTAGATAAGGCCAGGGCGACCCGGCAGTGTCGTGACTTTGGCGGCGAGATCCTGGACCCGAATTCCACCTGCCAGTAAGGCAGGCGTCCTGATGTCCGGCATGACTTAAACAAGGGCTGGGAAGCAGGCACGAAAGCAGTTGAAGGCCGTAGATACACGGGCTCGAAGACTTGAATTTGGGATTGAGGGTTGAGGTTTTGGGTCACAGGCCTTGAACTACCCCTGGCCGTCTCGCTGTCATCGATGCTACGTACATGGCTGCACTTAGGGCGTCACCCGACTCCTACCCCCAAACTTCTACCTTGGCTTGAACCCTAAGCCCTACGTAAACTCTTGGGGTAGCTGCATGGTCCCTCAATCTGGGCACCTAAACCCTAAACCCTAAACCCTAAACCCTTAACTCGGGATCCGTTATATGCCCCTGCAATACCCTCTCAACCCCAAGGGCCCGTACTTCAGCCGATTGAAGAAGGCAAGAAGACCACATTGAGGGACCCTGTCACTTCCCTCAAAAAACCTAAACCCTAAACCCGAAAAACTAACCCTAAACCCTAAACCCTAAACCCTAAGCCCTAAACCCTAAACCCTAAACCCTAAACCCTATAACCCTAAACCCGATGCAACCCCCAAGGTCTAGCCCAAAGCCAAAGCCTCCCAGCCCTTCTGGAGCAGAGGGGAATCCCCACAGGGCCCAAGACCGACAGTTAGGGCTTAGGGCTTAGGGCTTAGGGTTTAGGGTTTAGGGTTTAGGGTTTAGGGTTTAGGGTTTAGGGTTTAGGGTTTAGGGTTTAGGGTTTAGGGATAAGAGCTTAGGGCTGTAGGGATAAGGGTCTAGGGCTTAGGGCTCAGGGATATAGGGATGAGGGTTTAAGGGAGATAGGGTTCAGGGTTCAGGGTTGTAGGGCTAGAGGGTTACAAGGTTCTAAGGTTATGATTGGGGTTCTAGATATATAGGGTTAGAAGGTTATAGGGTTAGAGGGTGCAGTGCCTAGACAGCCCTCACTTGCAACGACCCCATGAAGCCGAGGCTCCCTCAAAATCCTCTAGCTCGGCTCGAGGGGCAGGGTAGGGGGTAGAGTTTAGGGTTTAGGGTTTAGGGTTTAGGGTTTAGGGTATAGGGTATAGGGTATAGGGTATAGGGTATAGGGTAGGGGGGAGGGGGTAGGAGCTAGGAGGTCGAAGCCTTCTTCTAACTCGGCGCGCACACACTTCCAGTTCTGGGGGGTTTGGGGTTTAGGGTTTAGGGTTTGGGGTTTAGGGTTTGGGGTTTAGGGTTTGGGGTTTAGGGCTTAAGGTTTTGGGTTTAGGGTTTGGGGCCCTAAGCCCTGCTCAACCCGAAATCAACCCGAACCATGCCGCATGAGGGGCTCCCTGGGGATCTCCCCCGAAAAGCAAACGAATTCAAATCTTGCAGTGGCTGCGGCGACGAGCCGCACAAAAAAGTCGCGTGCAAGGTGACGCGACAGTAGGATCCAGGCCCTTGGGCCCCGGAAACCCATTTGAGAACCCTAAATACCCTAAATACCCTAAATACCCTAAGTACCCTAGATACCCTAAATACCCTAGATACCCTAAATACCCTAAATACCCTAAATACCCTAAATACCCTAAATACCCTAAATACCCTAAATACCCTAAATACCCTAAATACCCTAAATACCCCAAATACCCTAAATACCCTAAATACCCTAAATACCCTAAATACCCTAAATACCCTAAATACCCTAAATACCCTAAATGCCCCGAACTAGGCTTCGGGTTTCGGACCGCTACCTGGATCTCAGTCCTTCAGACACTGGGCCAGGAGCTCCACGCATCTGAGCCACAGCAGGGTCTGGGATTTAGGGTTTAGGGTTTAGGGTTTAGGGTTTAGGGTTTAGGGTTTAGGGTTTAGGGCTTAGGGTTTAGGGTTTAGGGGTTGGGGTTTAGGGTTTAGAGCTGAGGGTGTGGTCTCTTCGTCCAAGACGGGCTCTTAGAAGAGAATTTGGGAAGTATTTAGCTTCCTAATGGGGGGGGAGTCACAAGAGCTAGTTGACATGGTTCAGGGTTCAGCCCCATAAACCCTAGGAAATCAACAACCAAGCCTCCGCAGGGGACCCCTGCCCAAGCCTGCAACCCTAAACCCTAGGAAGCAGTTGCAATGCGGCAATCAGACAGAGAACCTTGCGGCCTGCATGCCCTAAGCAATGCCCAAGGCTCTACGCGGGTTTGGGTCCAGAGCTTACTGTTGGGCCAAGCTGAAGGTCCAGAACCTGAAGATGAACAAAGTTACACTCCTGGTACACCCCGGAGAGCCAAAAAAAACACCCCCCATGCAGGCTTGCAGACGTCGTGTACAGTAAACCTCCAATGGCTTAAGGGTGATTCGAGCTGAGATTCCTCCTAGTGTACCTTTTGGGGTATGGGGACAAGGATGATCCAACTTTCTGGAGGTTAGGCTCAGGAACTTACTATCCCGCAAACTCCGAAACAACTCCGAACACGATGAAGCTCTTGACTTTTCGCCCCCCCCCCCCCCCAGATGGCGACTTGTCGTTGATGAACCCTAAACCCTAAACCCTAAACCCTAAACCCTAAACCCTAAACCCTAAACCCTAAACCCTAAACCCTAAACCCTAAACCCTAAACCCTAAACCCTAAACCCTAAACCCTAAACCCTAAACCCCGCAAACCCTAGACCGATCCTTCGAAAGAATGGGGCGACCGCCTGGTCGGTGGTTTTAGAACTGCAAGATTAAAAAAAGTCTAATTCTTTGAAGCCCTGCGGCCCTATATGCAATGATGTGTTGTTTAGAACGACAGCTAAGAAACACAAACACCGATACTTTTGCGGCAAGCATATGTACAAATACATGTTATGAGCTATAAACCTCAGAGACCTTCCGAGCTTTCCGGCTCAATGGAGGGCTGAGGGTGTCGGACACGGTTTAGGGTTTAGGGTTTAGGGTTTAAAGTAGGGTTTAGGGTTTAGGGTTTTGAGTTTAAGGTTTAGGGTTTAGGGTGTTGGCGACACAGGCTGCGCTGTTGGGATCCGATCGGCTGGACAACTCTCCAGGCATGGCAACCCTCATGGCACGAGATGTTTAGAGGTTTAGGGTTTAGGGTTTAGGGTTTAGGGTTTAGGGTTTAGGGGACGACCGCAAACTGCAATTTCTGAGGTGGCGTCGAGCGTGACGCATCGTGCTCGTCTGGCCACTGCTGCCTGGCGATGGGCGGAGAAGCCACTTGAGCTTTAGGGTTTAAGGGTTTAAGGGGTTTAAGGGGTTTAAGGGTTTAAGGGTTTAAGGGTTTCATGGTTTAAGGGTTTAAGGGTTTAAGGGTTTAAGGGTTTGAGGGTTTGAGGGTTTAAGGGTTTAAGGGTTTAAGGGTTTAAGGGTTTAAGGGTTTAAGGGTTTAAGGGTTTAAGGGTTTAAGGGTTCATGCTTCGAGGAACTGGACCTGAACGGCGTAGAAGGCCATGACCAGTATGCTGAGGGGTCTCTCAGCTAAACATGCCTCGACGCAAAGAGCAAACACCGGGTGTTCTAGCATCAAGCCGTTGCAGAAGACTTCTCCGCCGACGCTGAGACCTTCATCATTCGGAGCAAAGAGTATGGGCAGCATGGCTGTGTCTGGCGCAGCTTCATCACTCACGGCCTCCGGGAAATCTTGGGTTGCTTGCAGCGCTCGGGTTATCGCCGGACCGACTCGGAATGGAGTGGGCAAGCGCAAGGTTGAGGCCGGGATTGAGGGTTTAAGGGTTTAAGGGTTTAGAGTTTAGGGTTTAGGGTTTAGGGTTTAGGGTTTAGGGTTTAGGGAAAAAACAGACCCGGACTGCCTTTGCCATTGCCCCTGTGCTCACACCTCAACTCTCCCTACTTCTTAACCCAGTCTGTAGGTACTGACTCGTTAAAAGGTTGTGTTGGTTACTTCTAGACAGAAACCCAGAGTGCCAAAAAGGGCAAAATCTTAAACCCAAACCCCAAGGCCTAAAGCCTAAACTCTATACTCTAAACCTTAAGCCCAAGCCACAAACCACTGGGCTTCAAGGCTAACTCGATTCCAGCTTCCCTGGCTCCCGGCACAATCCGACACTTGAGCTTCCCTGTCAAGACAAGTGTAGGGTTCAGGGTTTAGAATTTATGGTTTAGGGGTTAGGGTTGAAGGTTTTAGGTTTTAGGGTTTAGGGTTTAGGGTTTAGGGTTGAGGGTTGAGGGTTGAGGGTTGAGGGTTGAGGGTTGAGGGTTGAGGGTTTGGCATCGAGGACGACCCTGGAACAGGACCGCGGGCCTTGCGGACCCGACGCTTATGAAGTCGGACGGTTTTTGATGTGAGAGTTCACGGAATCCAGCCCTAAAGCCCCTTGGAAAACCCTCACGAACCCCCAAGAGCCCTAAACCCTAAACCCGAAACCGAATGCAGAGACGTAGTGGGCCGGGGCTTAAGCCTCTAAGCCCTATCAGGCCTGTGTCGGGAAGGCATGCAAATCTCATGCTATGGCCGGCGCGCCGATTTCTCAGAAAAGCTTAGGGAAGCGAAGGGAGCCTTAGGGAGTCGTGGGAAGTTTTTTGGAACCTTGGATTACATGCTTGAACTTGATCTTTTTTACTTGAAGACCCTTTTTTCAACGAAACCCGAAACGACGCCTTTTCTTCGCAATGAGGAAGACGTGGGCATTGCTAGAGAGGGGGCCTCATCAGGATGGAGCCATAGGCTTAGGGACAAGAAGAAGGGTTCGGGTTTAGGGTTGAGGGTTTATGGATTAGGGTTTAGGGTCGAGGGTTTAGGGAGTTTAGGGTCAGGGTTCGGGGTGGGCGGATGCTTAGGACGTGCGCCCCGAACCCTAAAACCTCGAAACCTTTGGAAGAGAGTTGCGACCAAGAGGCTGACAAAAACAACTGCATCAGCATGACTGGCATGTTTACATATCGTTAATACACAATCCACGTCTCTCACGATTTGCGCTGTGAAACGCATCTCAATATATCAGTCATACTCAGAAGCAGCTGATATGACAGCAACAAATACCAACTAATGAAGAACAATAACCTTGAACCTTGAAGACCTGAACCAGAAGGCAACGTGCACCGATGGAGCGGTTCCAGATCAGAGAGGGGCAGCCACGTTGAAGGCTTTCAGAAGGACTCAATTGATGGTAGGTTGCTGCGAAGGTCACTGAAACAGGCAGTCACGACTGCAGCCTCCACCCACAAACTAGACATTAGCTTCCCAAATTAGGACATCTGTTACGAGAACCTGTTGTAACATGGCAAGCCTACAGTTTCGAGGACCCTAAACCCCAAACCCTAAACCCCAAATTTTAATTCCAGAATCCCAAGACCCATATAAATCCTAAACCCCAAACCCTAAACCTTAAACCCTAAACCCGAAATCCCAAACACCAAACCTAAACCCCAAACCCTAAGCCCTATAGAACCATCCCCTCGGCCGGACCTCGGTGCAGCGACACAACCAGCCGTCTCCAGGGAAGCGAAGCCAAGCCCTCCAGAAGCGATTCCTCGGGTTTAGGGTTTAGGGTTTAGGGTTCAGGGTTCAGGGTTCAGGGTTCAGGGTTTAGGGTTTAGGGTTTAGGGTTTAGGGTTTAGGGTTTAGGGTTCGAGGTTTAGGGTTTAGAGTTTAGGGTTTAGGATTTGGGGTTTGGGGTTTAGGGTTGGGGGTTAAGGGTTTAGAGTTGGGGGTTAAGGGTTAAGGCTACTACCATAGAAACTTGGGGAGGGGCTAGACCATGAACCCGAAAAAATCTCAAGTGAACTATGGTCAGCGCTACTGTTGCTTGTCTTGCTGTTGCAATTCCTTTTCTGGTGGTGACGCGCTCTGTACCTTTTGATATGGGAAGTACTCTCCCTAAACCCCTAAACCCTAAACCCTAAACCCTAAACCCGAAACCCTAAACCCTAAACCCTAAACCCTAAACCCTAAACCCTAAACCCTAAACCCTAAACCTTATTCGACGGCTTGCAGGCTAGGAGGTTGAAGCCATGGCTCCGGGTACTTGCACTTGCCATCCCGGCTCGAGCTCCAGGGCGTTCCGGTGCCTGGTCTTTGGGCTTAGGGGGTTTAGGGTTTAGGGTTTAGGGTTTAGGGTTTAGGGTTTAGGGTTTAGGGTTTAGGGTTTAGGGTTTGGGGTTTGGGGTTTGGGGTTTAAGGTTTAAGGTTAGGGTCTAGGGGGTTAAGGGTTTAGGGTTCTTGGGGTTTAGGGTCTAATAGGGGCTAGAGGGTTTAGGGTTCTTGGGGTTTAGGGTTTAGGGTTTGGGACTCGGGTTTTAGGGTTCTGGGGGTTTAGGGTTTACAGTAAACCCCATAAAGTTGGAAACCGTTTTAAGGCCAAATAGTGCTGGGATTCCCTATACTTTACTCTTAGGGATTCAGGCTATTGAGTTTCCAACTTTTTGGCTTCTACTATAGGGGTTAGGATTTTTGAGGGGTTATAGGATTTAGGGTTCGGGGTTCTTGTGGGTTTAGGGTTTAGGTTTCTTGGGGTTTAGGGTAACCGGGAACAAGGGCCGGAGGCTGGAGACTTGAACCTAGGATGGCAATACTCTTGAACGTGGTCCTCTTAAACCCAATGAGGGAAAGTACAGGTTTAGGGTGTGGGGTTTCGGGTTTGGGGTTTGGGGTTTAGGGTTTGGGGTGCGGGGTTCGGGTTTTGGGGGTTAGGGTTTGATTCTCTTAAACCCAACACCCTAAACCCTAAACCCTAAACCCTAAGGGTGTGGGTGCCGCCGGAGCCGCTGCCACTTCCAGTCGCCCTTACGGTGAAGCTGGAGGAGCTCGAGAGCGATGAGCCTCGGGATGCTCCCCCTTAGGGTTTAGGGTTTAGAAGTTTAGGGTTTAGGGTTTGGGGTTTAGGGTTTAGGGTCGGGTTTAGGGTTTAGGGTTTAGGGTTTAGGGTTTAGGATTTAGGGTTTAGGGTTTAGGGTTTAGGGTTTAGGGTTTAGGGTTTAGGGTTTAGGGTTTATAGAAATTGTATAGGGTTTGGGTCCCAATAACGTTTCGAACGAAACGTTTCGTACGAAAGTTTCGTACGAAAGTTTCGTACGAAAGTTTCGTACGAAAGTTTCGTACGAAAGTTTCGTACGAAAGTTTCGATTTTTAAAACTGGTGGTGGAGGGGGGAGGAGGGGGAGGGAGAAGGGGGAGGCAGGGGGGGGGGGGGGGGGAGGGGGGAGGGGGGGGGAGGGGGGGAGGGGGGGGGGGTGGCTGAGCAAAATAGGGTCTATTTAGAAGCTGGGGCTTGTGATTGTGAAGCAAAGTTTAGTTCATGATTAAGCAGCTACATCTTTAGTAACATCCCACAATCTGAGACTCCACAGCCTGCATCTGCCACTCGAAACCCTCATCCCCAAAGTCTAGCCTTTCCGTCACATGCATTGAATAATCGGACTCGATGACCCTAAGTTTATTCTAAGCCTTAGCCGTGCATTCGCGCGCACTTTTCGGCCGTGCCCAGCTGCTACCCCCAGCCGAAGCGAAGGGCGAAAACAGTCTCAGATTGTTTGTTTTTCAGGCGCAGCGTTGCAGGAGTAGATGTGCTGGAATACTACTACATCATGGTGACTTGAGCCTAAACTCGATGGCCGGCCTCCGAAACAGTAACCCTCATTAAAAAAGCTTGACCTGCACGCACATGCATGCGACTGCCGCGCCCCGGTTGCCACCCCGAGCCGAAGCGAAGGGCGGGGAACCGCTTTAGAATTTCCCTTTTCGGGCGCAGCGCTGACCTGCATCCTAGAGACTCAATGACCTGCGTCCTACAGCGGGCCATCTTAGTCACATCAATATTGGGCTGAAGGGCGCATCTCATGCATTTCACGACGCTCCAGTAGATATGACGGGGTCACATCATGGTCACATCAAACACACGCCACCTTGCAGAACACTGTCCGGCAGTGATTTCCAGCGATTTACAGCGATTTACAAGGAACTGATGCGACCCTCTGCGTTTGCTTCCCCGCTGTGGTTGGAGATATCTGATCAACAGCGATGCGACTCAAATGCCCCGCTGTACACACTAACCCTGATGCTAAACCTTAATTGTGCACTCACACGCACGCTACCGCCGCGCCCCGGTTGCCACCCCCAGCCGAAGTGGAGGACGGGGAACCGTTTTAGAATTTCCCTTTTCGGGCGCAGCGATGACCTGCATCCTAAGGACTCAATGACATGCATCCTACTACACACTAACCCTGATTCTAAGCTTTAATTGTGCACTCACAGGCACGCTACCGCCGCGCCCCGGTTGCCGCCCCCAGCCGAAGCGGAGGGCAGGGAACCGTTTTAGAATTTCCCTTTTCGGGCGCATCGATGACCTGCATCCTAAGGACCCAATGACCTGCATTCTACACACTAACCCTGATTCTAAACCTTAATTGTGCACTCACACGCACGCTACCACCGCGCCCCGGTTGCCACCCCCAGCCGAAGCGGAGGGCGGGGAACCGTTTTAGAATTTCCCTTTTCGGGCGCAGCAATGACCTGCATCCTAAGGACTCAATAACCTGCGTCCTACACACTAACCATGATTCTAAACCTTAATTGTGCACTCACACGCACGCTACCGCCGCGCCCCGGTTGCCACCCCCAGGCGCAGTGATGACCTGCATCCTAAGGACTCAATGACCTGCATCCTACACACTAACCCTGATTCTAAACCTTAATTTTGCACTCACAGGCACGCTACCGCCGCGCCCCGGTTGCCACCCCCAGCCGAAGCGGAGGGCGGGGAACCGTTTTAGAATTTCCCTTTTCGGGCGCAGCGATGACCAGCATCCTAAGGACTCAATGACCTGCATCCTACACACTAACCATGATTCTAAACCTGAATTGTGCACTCACACGCACGCTACCGCCGCGCCCCGGTTGCCACCCCAAGCCGAAGCGGAGGGCGGGGAACCGTTTTAGAATTTCCCTTTTCGGGCGCAGCGATGACCTGCATCCTAAGGACTCAATGACCTGCATCCTACACACTAAACCTGATTCTAAGCCTTAATTGTGCACTCACAGGCACGCTACCGCCGCGCCCCGGTTGCCACCCCCAGCGGAAGCGGAGGGCGGGGAACCGTTTTACAATTTCCCTTTTCGGGCGCAGCGATGACCTGCATCCTATAAGGACTCAACGATCTGCGTCCTACACACCAACCATGATTCTAAACCTTAACTGTGCACTCACACGCACGCTACCGCCGCGCCCCGGTTGCCACCCCCAGCCGAAGCGGAGGGCGGGGAACCGTTTTAGAATTTCCCTTTTCGGGCGCATCGATGACCTGCATCCTAAGGACCCAATGACCTGCATCCTACACACTAACCATGACTAAAAACCTTAATTGTGCACTGACACGCACGCTACCGCCGCGCGATGACCTACGCGGAAGGTGGGAAACCGATTCAGAATTGTCTTTTTCGGACGCAGCGCTGCGCCAGTAGATGCGCTGGACAAGTACTACGTCGCACTGGCTTGAGCTTAAACTCGATGATCTGCATCCTAAGGACTCGATGTCCTGCTTTCTAAACTCTAACTCTGATTCCAAACCTTAGCTGTGCATTCACACGCACACTATGGCCGCGCCCCGGTTGCCACCCCCAGCCTCACCGGAGGGCGGGGAACCGTTTTAGCATTTCCCTTTTCGGGCACAGCGAGGACCTGCATCCTAAGGAATCGATGACCGACATCCTAAACTCTAACCCTGATTCTAAACCTTAACTGTGCATGCACACGCACGCTTCGGCCGTGCCCAGCTGCCACCCCGGCCTACGCAAGGTAAGAAACCGATTCAGAATTTCCTTTTTCGGACGCGGAGGGCGGGGAACCGTTTTAGAATTTCCCTTTTTGGGCGCAGCGATGACCTGCACCCTAAGGACAGTGGCCTGCATCCTAAACACTCTCATTTAAACTTTAACCGTTGATTTGCACGCAGTCCACCGACGTGTCCCGGAAACCGATTCAGAATTTCCCTTTTCGGACGCAGAACTGCAGCAGTATATGTGCTGGCATAATATTACGTGATGCTAATTTGAGCCTAAACTCGATGACCTGCATCCCAAGGAATCGATGACACGCATCCTAAACTCTAATCCTGATTCCAAACCTTTACCGTGCGTTCACACGCACACCGCCGACGAGCCCCGGTTGCCACCCCGGGGAACCGTTTCAGAAATTGCTCGATGACCTGCATCCTCAGGAATGGATGACCTACATCCTAAACTCTAACCCTGATTCTAAACCTTGACTGTGCATTCCCACGCGCGCTACCGCCGCGCCCTGGTTGCCGCTCCCAGCCGCTGAGCCTAGAGGAAGGCGATAAATCATATTATCCTTGTCAGGCGATGTCGGGGGCAGCGACGACCTGCATCCTAAGGAATCGATAACCGACATCCTAAATTTTAACCGTGATTCCAAACCTTAACCGTGCATTCACACGTACGTTACCGCTGCGTTCCTGTTGCCACCCCCAGCCTAAGCAGAGGGCGGGGAACCGTTTTAGAATTGACTTGATGACCTGCATCCTCAGGAATGAATGGCCTACATGTTTTGCACTCAGACGGGCATGTCGAAATAAAAATGTTTTGGCTTCGCAATCTCAGACTCTCAGACTCTCGCACGCAATGCGTCCTGTACACTGTACAAAAAGTATCTGACCTGAAACAAAGTTAAGTGCAACGCAGCCACCTTACTGGCATGCTGTTGGCACACGGGTCTTGTGGCGTCCTGGGCGAATCAAAGGCGCTACGACGCGGAGTGCAAAGGGATGGCGTCTCGTTCGCTGCCTTTTCGGCGGCGGAGGAATTGCGGCGCTAGGCCGCTTAAGAATATTCGGAAGCGGTTTTGGCGCTGCCTTGACACGTGCTTGAGTAGCCTTGACTGCTGCCCGAGTAGCCTTGCGCTGCTCTGCGCCAGCAAGCAATGCTTTTTTCGGCATACGCTCATGTTGTTTCAGATCGGCACACCATTTCTTCCAGGTGGTGGCATCCCATATGTCCGCCATGCCAATCAGACGATGCGCTATTTGCTTCTGTGTATTTTGGCGTTGCAAAGGATGGTACAATGACATATTCTGGCTACCAAGTTTCACGAATTGAAAGAAAAGAAGCTTGGTTTCTAGCGTGGAGCGATGCATAGCCACCTGAGTTCTCACTTGTTTATCAGACAAAGAACTATTCTAAGCTCTGTCGCGATGAATAAAGAGAAAAATGCAAAATTTTCACCGAGAAACAATCTCATGAAACCAGCTATTCAGCTCGTGATGAAGTGACTCATTAGATGTCGTACCGCTAGGCAGCAACGGTGTCTGAGAAGGCAAACAGACATGCCGATATCGGGTGTCGTTGAAGAGCCACTGGATTTTCACTGGAGATGTAAGATTAATCAGAAGACGATGTAACGTTGGGCCCGAGAAAGTGGTTTTTGTGAGTTCGTCCTGAAACAAAGCACATATAGCAGCCATGGCTTCCAGGAATTGTGCTTCTGTTCGCCAAGGACTGTCGGGGTCCAAGTTCTGCAGCACGTGTACTGCTTCAGCCTCAGGCATACTTGCGTCAGAAATCAACGCCGACAGTCTCTTTTCTTCAGCTGTGTAAGAAGGCTTCTGCTGTCCAGTGTACATAGGTCCCCAGGCAGCTGCCGGGCATCCTGCCTGTATATTGCGAAACTTGTTCATCACGGTAGCTAACCATCTGCTGCCTGTGGTTTTCTTGTTGCTGAAGTTCTGCTCGTAAACCATCACGATATGCATCGCGTCCAAACCAAGGGATTGTAGATTCGAAAACGTATTCTTGAGTGTCGCTAAAAGCTCGACGCTCGGTGCATCGGAAGCAATGTGAATAACTTGCGCTCGTTGGGACGGTGACAATAGACTGGCTAAGGCAGTCGAAATCACTGGGGAGCCTTCTGATCGAACGCCGCACAGGCCGACTACAGCATTCGTTCGTCCGCGAACCGTCAGAAGTTTGTAGGCAGCTTCGGAATCTGTAATGGCTGCAGCGTCACGCACGTCTTGACTGCTGTTGAAATGCGCCTGACCAATAACTTTCATCATGCCTTGCATGACTTCTGAACCCCTCCTAAAAGTTTAACTTTTAGGCTCCTTATTGTAGTTCCCACCATGCCCAAAAAAGTTAAAGTCCTAAGAGCCAACCAGAAGAGAACCAAGATGCATTTCACAGTCGCGTCAATGCTCAAGTACTGGAACTCCGTATGATCTTCGCATTCTTGTAAAAGCGTTTGAACTCTGGATTTGATCTGTGGTGATTGGACTATGTCCTCCAACACGTTGCACCAGAATGAATGGCTTGCTTCTGGCAACATAGAACACAATGCCCCGTGGTCGCGCGCAGAAGAGGATGTGAAAGCTGCTGCAATCTGTCGAAAGGACGCGCGGCTGGCCACGGCGTTGCACATAAATTCATTCGCAAATCCTTGGTTGTAATATACATTGCCAACGCGTCGCAAATCCTTCGCTGCCTTGATTTTCGACAAGGACATAAAGTATGGACCCTTCGCGCTCAAGCACATACGTATCTCCTTGTCGATAATGTTTCTTTTCGAAGAACAACCAGGCTTGACTTGACACCTGAGAAGCTCGGCTGCACGTTGAATATAGTTACCATGAACAGCCTTGCGCGCAGCATCGTCATCGTACATGGCAGCAATAATGCGAAGCTGCTTCGTACCGGATGCCACGAAGCGCTTGCTTTCGCTGTGATGTTTTGTGAGATGTGTCAGCAAATAACTTCTTTTATCGAAGCGTCGCCATGGGCATAAAGGGCAGACCTGCGACCCGAAGCTTGATCCTTTGTTCTGTTGAACTTTCGCAATGAGGTTCTTGACTTCATCTTTGAGGAGCTCTCGTAGATGCATTCCAACCTGAACGTCGGCTTCGGTCGCTTCGCTACCGGCCCCTGAAGCTCCAGCTTGAGAATCCATCCGATCCTTCGAACTGGCGCCTGCGACAAGATCCAGCAGCTGCTGCTCTCCAGCAACTGCTGTTGGCTCCGTACTTTGGACACAGAAAAAGACAATGCTGCATGCTTCGCAAGACTCATCAAGAATTTCCTGCAAGGCAGGAGCAGACATCAGGTACACTTTGCGCTCGTGGAAGACTTGAAGTTGCTTATCTGGTAGGACTTTCGCACCAAAGCATTGCGGGGCACTGCCAACGTTAGCGTGCACAAGAAAATCCGTTCCTGGCAGTGAAGGCAGCGTAAAGCATGGCCGAAGGAAGCGCTGATTGCATTTTGTCCAGTCCTTGTAGCATCTGTAGCCACCTTGCTCTGCGCGAGTGTTCGCTTGGTTGACTGCCTCCTCCACAAAACGCCAGGCTTGTGTCACACAGGCATACGCGAAAGGTATGCAGTTACCAGGCGATGAGAGTAGCGTCAACATTGTCTCATCAGCAGCGTCCACACGCAGAGACGTGCCTTCTAACTCCGACAACCTTTGCGCCAGTGACCTGAAACGCTTTTCAGTAATGGTGATCTGAAAGCCAGTGCGTTCGAAAATTGCGGCTTCTGCTACAAGAGGAAAGCTTTTCATGTCGTTTTTTTCTTGGACAGCCTGCACAATCTCAGTCGACAGTAGAACACCATCGAAGTGTAAGGAAATGTGCTTGCGCGACACCTCAACATCTGCAACTAGATCCAAGATGCTGCTCAGACAAAGGTCTTCTGCAGCGTTCCACCAATAAGCAAAGACCGTTGCTTCTGGCCAACTGCTTTGCTTTAGACTGGCAGCACCATCTTTCGCGCTCAGGTAAAGATCTGGACACTGACTCCGAGCAAGCCAACGCAAGCAGCGGCTTTCTTTAGATAGATCATGCAAAAATTTCTGACCAGTCTCGCAAATATCATCGGCTGAGGACAGAGCTCGACCGCAAGCTACCTGAAGAAGAAGAGCTTTTCCTCTGGTCTGGCTGCACTGCAGGATCTCTGCGCAAACCTTCTCTCTAGTCTTAGCCACAGCACGCCAAGCTGCTAAGTCTTTCAGTGTTTTATGATAGGCCACGCCGAGTTTGTCAACCATCTGAACCACGATGGTGAACATGCTTGCGTGGAAATCGAAATCCCGTGTGTTCTTGCAAACAATATTGCGAAAAACCCTTGAGAAACTTTGCGCGCCGAACCCATCCACCATGCGCCGACAGCGGTGTTGAAGCTTGTACGAATAGGTACGCTGCATAACCATCTCTAATAGTTCCACATCTTGTTCCACACACTTCTGCATGTCATCGAAAAGTTGTTGCTCCATGCGAAGGCGGGCGCCCATTGTCTGTATCATGTTTTCTTGATTCTCCTGGACTGTACGTTGTACTTTTGTAGGTGCACCTGCACCGCTGGCTTTGCTTTTCTTCAAGTCGTTCAACCTTTTTTTATGGGCTTGCAGCAAAACTTTGTCATTTGCAAGACGTCCTTTGTGTTCGAGCATGTGTTGGCGCAATGCCTCACAGTCGTAAACTTCTGGGAAAACTGTGCAGCCGTGATGATCCATATTGACCACCTCCTTCATGGACTTCTCTGTGTGGATTTGCGGCGCAAAGATCTCGGTAAGACCTTGTTTTTGAAGAGTCAAAGTGCTTTGGAGCATGAGCTTGTTGTCAGCCAGCGCTTTGAGAATGTTCTCTGCATCTTGACGACTAAACGCTTTCCAAAAATGTTTGCCCTTGACCGTTTTTATCTGGGAAGGCGTGCACCAGTCTTTATTGACATCGATCATCCAAGCCTCAATCTCATCTGCCTGTTGTTGTAAGAGCCGTAAGACTTCTGGATCTACTTCCTGGCCTGCGCCGTCTGTTTCAGGTAGATCGCTCGTCACCGAGCCGGGAAGCCGAGAACTGTCCCGGTTTTCTGACGTGTCAGGAGGTTTGAGTCCACACGCTTCCCGGACACACGCTTCTGTGAGACCCTCATCCTTCTTACCGACAACATAGTCCTCCAGGCAGCTTCTGCAGTCTGCGGCGCTGTGTCTGCAAGCGTAATTCCACACAGCTCTCAGAGTGACGAGACACGCAGGTTTCGATCGCAGAAAGTCTTTCAACGTCGGATCTTTAGGAAAAATGCCTTTCTTCTCTGGCTCTTTCACTTGGTTCGTTATGTCCTTCAACTCCAAGAACAAAGCCTTGTAGCGCACAGCTAACGATCGTCGAAATAAGGAGTTGAAAGTCTCTTCGCTGACGCCAAAGAACCTTTGCTGGTGAGGTTCATGCTTGAAGGTGTGGGTCGACAGTTCAGAAAACAGTGTGACCACTAACTTGCAGGCAAGTGACCTCGGCAACATGTTAAACTCGAACCGCTTCCAACCACGGAGCTCCACAAGTCGTGTCTCGATTGCGTATGGCAATCTTTCAGGAAGCTTGTCTGCCGACATGTGCTTCTTGTACACGTCCTCACGCATGCCTCTACGGCTGCCTTGCACCGACTCCTGGCCAGTAACGACAAGTTTTCCTAGAAGTGACGCAGCCTGCTTGCGCATCTCCTCGTCAGAATAATAAATATTCATGTCCAAGCACGCGTGAAAACTCCCGAGAATTGCTTCCAAGTGCGCGGTCTGCAGGCTCTGCCCCACCCCACCAGAGCCAATTCCCCAGAAGGCTCGATCAACGTTTTCTCCTCGAATAGCTAGAGTTAGTGCTGACATAAAACAGTCAAAGGCTTCTCCATTGTTCCAATAAGTTGTGTACCAGAAATGTTGGACTCGCTGCTTGACATCGTCAGGCACCGGATCCAGCAGCCGGTGTGGCAGGAAAGTGTATATGTTGTTCGAGCCGGCCTTCTGCAATTGCTGCAAGCCTTTCTCTTTCTCAAAGACCAGGCAGGCATCTAAAGTGCAAAATCCAGCCTGTCGAGGATCATCAATAGAACACCACTCCACATAGTACTTAATCAAATAGTCTTGCAGCAGTGAGGTTTGCCTTAGCAGAGACTGATGTGGAATGTACAGTGTTTCACTTACAAAGTTGCCAGCGAAATGACGTGCAGCTAAGATACAGTTTGACGTACAGCTTTCCAACAGTGCTCGCCATGACCTGTGTCCATGGCTTGTTCTCATCCTCTGAATCATCCCGGTTTTCATTTTCCACGCCCGCCCTTGTTTTGCGGCGCTTCGCAGCGTGAGGATTACAGCAAATAGCAGCTCTTTCGCATTCTTGAAGAAGGAAATCTGCGTTGTCGTTCCGACCCTGCAACAAGACTGATACTGCTCGGATGATAGAGTCCGGGGTGCGCAGTGTTCCAGTCGGTAGGAGTCTGTACAAACCTTCAAGGAAGAGCAAAAACTTTTTGCATCTGGCAAGGACACCCTGAGGAATAACGCCGTTGTACACGGCCCAGTGGCCATGTTCACTCAGAAAGAAACACTGGCCGTTATGAGCTCGCACATGTCGAGAACTTCCCTCAATAAGCTCAAGAAAAAGAACTTCCTCTCGACGTGAGATGTCCAGTAAACGCAAGCGATGCACAGAGATAGCTCCTTGCACAACATGCTGGAGGGGCTCCGGCCACGAGGAAGAGTCAGAATGCGCGGCAACAAGTTCTTGAACTTCTTGGATGTCATGGAGAATACTGCCTTGTTGCGACTGCGGAAGGTCTGGAACAACACCGTTCAGCAAAAATGCGTCGTCAATCTCAAGAATTTTGGCGACATGGTCGCGCCGCCCACTTGAATCCACCCTGCAACACTCAGGTGACGGTACAAGTGCATCCTCAAACTCCTGCTCGATGCGTTGCGTGAAGGAGTCCGCCTCACTGGCTTGACTGGGCGCCGCTGCCCCTCCACGGAAATCTCTCTCTTTTTCACCAGCTTGGTTTGCCAAACGGTTTCGCTGATATGTCATGATAGCATTTGCCTCCGCTTGCATGTCCGGGACCTTGTCAACAAATGTGCTACTGTCGGGATGGAAAGACACGATATGCATTCCAACGACACGCAGGTTGTAATATCTCTCCAAGATGAATTTGTACAGATTAAGTTGCAGTCGGTAATGCCAGAGCGATGCATCCGGGACATGGTGCATGGGCGACTTCATGAACTTGCCGAACGAGTTGTGCTTCTCACACAACTTGTTAGCACGCTTCCAGTCAAACAAGACCAGAGCGCCATCGGGCGCACGTGCCACAAAATCTATTGAGCCTGCAAGAGATTCTTCAGAAGCGTATATCTTCCATTCGGTGCGAAACGCAGAAGTGTTCCCGAATCCGCCCTCAGCGACAAACCGCAAAAACTTTGCTACCTCCAAGCTGCAAGAAGTGACACAGCCGCCATTAAGCAGACATTCTATCTGCGCATGCATCCAAGTTCCTCGCGCCGCACCAACGCGGCGTGCTTGCGCCCAAAGGTGGCATATTTCTGAGGAAGTCATAGAAACGATATCCGCCAGTTCGTTGTAGACGGCATCGGAATAAATCATGGACCGAACGAGATTGGCAACTGCAGCGCGATCATGCGGCAGCTGTTGCAACAAACTGACCAGTTGTTCCGTGCCGGGAATTTGTTGCAGAATCTGCAGAAGCTCCAGCGATGCATACGGCTTCACGTATGCAGCACGAGGCCAATTACTCCCTTGACGCATGCTCCTGATGACGTCTTGCTCTTTAAAGCCGCCAGTAAGCAAATGAATCAAGCCAGTTACTGAAACGTTAACACTTTCATTCTTCCAATAGTAGCGATGCCCTTCCTCTTGGAAGACCAAATGTTGATCACGCTCATGACTGTGCAAGATACTGAGATGATCAAAGATAGGAGGTACTTTGAGATGCTCCACATCAAAAATCACAGGCGTGCATGTCAGCACTGGCCTGGGCAAACTCGACAGCCGGATTTGCGGCGGCAAAAGGTTTTCCAGCCCATGATCACACAGAGATGTTAATCCTGGCGGAGGCGACGTGGCTGGAAAAGTGGAGAACTCCGTGCTGGCCAAGACTTTCTTCGCGCGAAGCACATGCTCATTGTAGTCCCATTCGTCAGACTCTGGTTCGGATACATGCACTTCGGACCTTCGACACAGCTTGTTGAAGCTTCTCGCGCGCCTTGCTGGGCTTCGTGACCTCAAGCGGATTTCAGTTTGTGGTAGTTTATTGGCTAGAGACACAGCCGCACCTGGACTGGAAGGTATGCAAAGCTGTTGCTTTCGCAGGGCTTGCAATCTTTTTGTATCGAGAAATGTTGCAGACGGAGAACCACTCGTTCCACCTACGTGGTCTTCAAAGTGAAGCTCATCCATACAGCCCAAACATACTTGCGCTGCAGTTGTAGAGAAACCATGCTCTTCGCAAAACCAGTGTTGACAAGCAAGACAGCATGCGTGCGCTGGCCGACCGCGATGAAGTGAAGCGCAAATTGTACAATCAGGGTTTGCCGTATTTTCCGGTCGCGAAAATGCTGTTGTTATCACTACTAGAGGAGAAGACTCGCGAGATGCCCATGACACGACATAAGGATAAGCCCAACTTGAAATAACGCGTTCGTCAACTGGCGTGTCAACGTGGCATAGTGGGACATCGTCGAGAAAGACTGCGAAATAGGTTGCATTCCACTCCATGCAAACGTTAAGCCAGCGAACACCTCTGTGCGGAGGTATATCGCATGGAGTCAACGTTTCCTCCCCTGGAGTTGCTAGTAAAGGGTCTGAGCCGAATGGATTTTGTATAGAAGCCCACATTCGGGAAGAGGGCGGGCTGTTTCGAACTAGGTTCTTGATGCCAAGGACCAAAGTGCGAATATCTGAAGACACTGCAATGTCCAAGCTGGCACGCTGATAAACAGGATGCAGAGCGCGCCAAGAACAAAAGTCGCTTTCGCGCCGAAGGAAAGTGTGTCCTGACCATTCAAGGAGGACTCTGGACGTTGAAGTCGGCGGGACAGCATGTATGTGTCGATACTGCAGCTTGATGACCTTTGCTTGAGCAAGGACAGCCATCAAAAAACTAAAAGCACTTCCGGGCCGAAATGCTTGCGCACCTGCGTCTCGCAAGTCGACTACGGAGCCTCGCAGCAGTGAATCCTCTCGCAGAAGTTCAGACGCAGATTTGCTGCAAGCTCGCAAGCACAGCAGCTCGCGTGTCGTGGCAATGTTGATAATGACTTCCCTTTGGAGACTCTGCGACAAACACGACAGAGGATCTGTCGGCTTCAACGCATCGGAGCCCCCTGCAAGGTCATTGACATGCTCACGTCGGCGTTCTGCGAAGGCCATCTGCAAGTTGTCCTTGCACACTTGTTCTCCGATAGAGTATAGGAAGACATAGGCATCGCGCTGCAAGCCAACACATGAAATGTCGACAGAAAGCACCGTTCGACCATCAACCTTGAGTCTGAGCGAATGCTGCTGCCAAGCTAGATCCAAGACACGCACACATCGATCTGCAACCAGGAAAGGACATGATACGTCTATTGGCGCTTGCTTAGAAGCCGTCCACCTAATGCAGGTTTTGCATTCTGTTTGAAAAGGAGCAGTGATTGTACAAGAGCAAAGGTGTTGAACTTCCGCGTCTGACATTCTGGAAACGAATGCGTTCGTGACACCGATCACAAGTGCGTCAACCTGGCAACCCCACGACATGACAATGCAAGCGTGACCTTGCAGTGGATTCACGGAGCGCAGACTCGCGTACGCCGTTGGATTCAAGTGGTACGTCGGCGACGCAGCAAAGAATATTTGCGAAGGCAAACTTCGTAGATAAAGCGTGCTGTCACATTTCCAAGAGTCGCTGTTCATGATAACATCTTGCAACTCCGTGCACGTTGAAACAGCACGAGCCAAATCCCACAAGTCTAGATAGTGAAGTAGCTGTCGTCGAAGCGGAAGGCTTAGAGACAAGAGCGCAAGCTCCACATCCTCCAACGGTGGATGCACCAAGTGGCCAGACACGCCTGGCTCTGCCACGGCGACGGGCAAAGCACAAACCAGAAGTTTGTTCTCGCCTAGCGCCAGGCAAATCTCCCACTGCAAGTCGACGGGGAACGTTCGCACAAACTGCCAAAAGCCTTGCGACGACAAAAAGCGTCCTGGCCCGTGAACAAAAAAAGAAGCTGCGTTCTTGACCGTCAAAAAGCTTCTGGCCATGCTCTGTAAGCTTCTATTGACCGGTAGATAGTGTCGACGCAACGCGTCTTCTTGGACAATGAATCCATCAAACATTCTCCAGTACATCTGCAGGGACGATCCTCCTTGGACATCTTGAGCCACGGCGTTCTCGAGGAGCATGACAAATTCATGCGCCAACGCATTCGCATCCTTTGGGGAAAGACCCCAGCACGCGACACGATATGCGGGCAAATAAACCAAACAATCTGCCCGCGCATGCTCTGCACCAAAACCAAATTTTGAAAGTAAAGGTGACTGCGGGTGCATGGAGTAGCCGTCCTCCGGCGGTGCGTTCGCAAACGCTTCTGGCAAAAAAGCTGCATTCTTGCGGCGAATGAGGACGTAGTTCCAATCCTTGGTGAACTGTTCCAGATGCGACGCTTGAGGAAGAAATAGCGTTTGGAACGCTCCGTCCGGAGGAAGGATGACAACCTCACGGGCACCGATGATAGACTAGTGATTCAAGTCTTGCGTGACTTGCGCGACAATCGTCACATCCACTTCAAGCATTCACAAGAACAAGTCTTGATCTTAAACTTTGACCTTTTTTCACTTCGAGCCTTATCTCCGCGCTCCTCCAGACGAGACTTAGCCTGCTAAGCAATGTGCAGAAACAACGTATTTGCTGACTATGAAAAAGAGTTCAAGTCAAGCGCACTAGTGTCTAGCAGCGGGCCTGCTTTTCTGAGCGAAGACGTTCTTTTTCGCTTACTTCCTTCAGCTGTTTCTACTGCAGCAACGAACGCACGAACTTTAACGTGCGTGATAGCAAAGTTACTGTGAAGACTGCCAAAAGCACCTTGGCCTTTTGTTGAGCAACTTCTGCTCGGAATAGAGCCCACTCCTTGCACCAGTTGCGTCTATTGTCAGAGGATCAGTGCATTTCTCCGTGTCGGCCATTCACTCACCCATGACAGTAGCCGACGGACGACAAGACAAATTCGGGGACAAGTCTCTCTCTGTTGGTCTGATAGCAAGGGAGGCAATGTCCGCGGCTCAGGCACTTCCCCACAATGGTTTTCCAAGTCTGCCATAAATGCTCCGAGAATACGTTTCTTCCACGGCTCATCAACGGTCATTCCTAAGCGACGTGCCCACACGTCTTTGCTGTCTGCTGGCTGGGACATGGGCGTCTCCGTCAGTGATCGCGTCCTGACACCGCACAAGTGGCGAGAAGTTTGTCTAGCATGTTGGTTCGCCTTTTCTTAAAGCTACTTGACGATCCTCCGACGCCACCGATTGCACGACGGGTTGCTGGAAGCCTTTACGGCAGCGTGCGTTTGCATTTACTTCCAAGCACACGTGATCCTGTCTGACATCACGCCCGCCTGGGCGACGCTAAGATTGAGGGAACCGTCCTGCAGCGCATCCTTCATTTCACTCCTTATGTGACATTGACATCAGCTAGCAAGTGTAATAAGAATGTGAACGTGTGAGGAAGATGAACGCGGGCGGCTTGGGCATAGGCGTCTCCATCATTGATCGCATCCTGACACCGCACAAGTGGTGAGAAGTTTGAATTGTCTAGCATGTTGGTTCGCCTTTTCTTAAAGCTTGTTGACGATCCTCCGACGCCATGGATTGCACGACGGGTTGCTGGAGGCCTTTAAGGCAGCGTGCGCTTGCGTTTACTTCCAAGCACACGTGATCCTGTCTGACATCACGCCCGCCTGGGCGACGCTAAGATTGAGGGAACCGTCCTGCAGCGCATCCTTCATTTCGCTCCTTATGTGACATTGACATCGGCTAGCAAGTGTAATGAGAACGTGAACGTGTGAGGAAGATGAACGCGGGCGCATCAGGAAGATACTGCATACCGGAAGCTGCGCGCCGGCTGCCTTGACATCGCTCGCGTGTGAGTTGGAATGTTCGGTAGATGCCTGCAGACAAGCGCGAAGACAACTTCATCCACAACCATGTACAACTGAAATAACGAAACTCGGACCTGAACTTGGAAGACGCCGTCCAGTTCGGCGAAGTGAAGCTCATAGTACATTTGCTCTTCGGACCACGCAAGCGGCACGCCACGCCCGCTACACAAACGCATCGGATTCCACTGATGCGTTCTGTGGCTTAGATTCACCCAGAGACCCTCTGAGTCTCTGCGAACAGCAACAAAGTGGTGGTCGAAGCAGATTACGAAATTGCCGTTGCAGGCCAAGGCGTGAACGGGCACAGCAGTCAAGCAGCGCCTTGCCACATATGCTCTATGCGCGAGGTCTGACATCGCAGAATAAGTCTCGTGCAGCTGAGTGGCTTATGCGGTGCCAGGAACCGGTTCCCGTCGGCTTGGGCCCAAAATGGACCGTTGCTGGTGTAAGGAATCTTGAAACCAAAGCACCTGAGGCTGTCGATGAGACACGTGTCCACGAACCTGGTGCTCTGTCCTGCGAAGAAGAACGTGATCTTTCTGCAGCACACATGAAGACGGACTAGTTCGCCAACCTTCTTCACGTGCTTCATTGTGCAGCGGCGCCATTCCTTCTGCGCTGCACGCATATGTAGCACTGTTTTTTAAACGTATGGACCCTTGAAGCAATTCGTCGCCTGCTCGCAAATCCTTGACACGAAGATGCGCAGTCGGGCTTCCCGCGATTGCACCTGCACCCATAGCAAAACACACGCTTGCAGCACGAGTTCTTTGCGCTCAAAGAACCTCGACAGCGGCGATAGCCCTTGTACCACTTTGTTCGACTGATTCGGGACCAGGACCGCATGTCCTGCGCGGCGCATAACTGCGAACGAATTTCTGGCTGCGGACGCGGAGTCAGAAGGCCTTGGAGGCAGGAATGTCACTTGTTGTCAACTGGCAGCGCTTCCAGATGCAGTGAATCAAACTGTTGCCTGCGGCGCGAGTGGCAATGTCAAGCCTTTCGAAGTTACATGATGACGTTTCAATTACCTTGCTCAAGACAAGAAACACCATCTGCTCGGTCGAGCCCAAGTGGGGACCAGCGGGGTCGTGGTTTGTTGGAAGCCAAAGCCAATGTAATCCCCTGAGATCAATGCTTAGGCGCCAGACAAACAGGCTTGCTTGTTTAGGCGTCAAGCCAAAGTAACATCGGAGATCACGAGGCACGTCCAAATCGAGCAAAGCAATGGTCCGTTTTTCGAAGTCGTGGTGAGCCTGAGACAAGTAGCAATGATCGCACCATATTCTCCAGAGATATATTTCCGGCCTGTATCTTTGCCATGTACAAGCCTTCAAGATACTTCTTGACCCTTGCGGCAGCATGAGAGACCCATGGCGTGCCATGTTAGAAAAAACGCATCACATTCACACTCTAAACGTGCGCCTTACGCGGATGTAAGCATTGAAGGCAGTGTCTTCTGAGCCCACGCAATAGTTCCTCATGTGGAGCGCTTGCTGATGGTGCTTTTTTGAGTCTTTCTGGATAAGGTCCGGACTTGACACGGAAGTCTTTCATTGTGCTCTCTTGTCCAAAGTTGCGCCTGCACGTGGAAGTGGCTGGAATATTATTACTGCATTAAAACACTTTGCACTTAGACCCGGACTCTGCATGGATCAGCTTCTGCAGATATTCTTGTTCAAGCGTTTGCGAAACCTTCTTGGCTGTGCCTTGTTGCCACCTGCACACTTTTGTATGAATGGAAACGAACCTCGCGCTCACTACCGAATGATCAGCTCCTATTCAGAGGAGGGACCGAGCGCGATCGTCCTTCAACGCGATGGCCAGTTCTGGCCTTGCGGCTGACCCGAAGAACTAAGTGTCTTTAACGTGTCCGAGGCAGCATCTGAACGCGAGTAAGTTGTCAACGTTGTTTTCTGCCAACGCCCGTCATCATTCAAAAACCCTGCCAGCGTGGCGTGACGTCGCTTCTATGCTGGACACGGGGCGCAAGCGAGCAGGGCCGGCAGAGCGAGTCAGGTTTCCCGACGGTGGAGAACTCCTCGGGCTCGGCCGCGCTTGCGGCCTCGAACCTGCCACTGGCATCGAGCGAGGATGTCCACCTGTTACGTCAACAACGCATCATCTGCCAGCCAGGTTGCCGATTGTGTTCCCCACGATGTGCGCCGAGC
>CAJNDS010002174.1:130000-208877 GCA_905221605.1 Symbiodinium natans | reverse complement strand
GTGGGTTTAGGGTTTAGGTTTCTTGGGGTTTAGGGTAACCGGGAACAAGGGCCGGAGGCTGGAGACTTGAACCTAGGATGGCAATACTCTTGAACGTGGTCCTCTTAAACCCAATGAGGGAAAGTACAGGTTTAGGGTGTGGGGTTTCGGGTTTGGGGTTTGGGGTTTAGGGTTTGGGGTGCGGGGTTCGGGTTTTGGGGGTTAGGGTTTGATTCTCTTAAACCCAACACCCTAAACCCTAAACCCTAAACCCTAAGGGTGTGGGTGCCGCCGGAGCCGCTGCCACTTCCAGTCGCCCTTACGGTGAAGCTGGAGGAGCTCGAGAGCGATGAGCCTCGGGATGCTCCCCCTTAGGGTTTAGGGTTTAGAAGTTTAGGGTTTAGGGTTTGGGGTTTAGGGTTTAGGGTCGGGTTTAGGGTTTAGGGTTTAGGGTTTAGGGTTTAGGATTTAGGGTTTAGGGTTTAGGGTTTAGGGTTTAGGGTTTAGGGTTTAGGGTTTAGGGTTTATAGAAATTGTATAGGGTTTGGGTCCCAATAACGTTTCGAACGAAACGTTTCGTACGAAAGTTTCGTACGAAAGTTTCGTACGAAAGTTTCGTACGAAAGTTTCGTACGAAAGTTTCGTACGAAAGTTTCGATTTTTAAAACTGGTGGTGGAGGGGGGAGGAGGGGGGAGGGAGAAGGGGAGGGCAGGGGGGGGGGGGGAGGGGGGGAGGGGGGGAGGGGGGGGGGGAGGGGGGGAGGGGGGGGGGGTGGCTGAGCAAAATAGGGTCTATTTAGAAGCTGGGGCTTGTGATTGTGAAGCAAAGTTTAGTTCATGATTAAGCAGCTACATCTTTAGTAACATCCCACAATCTGAGACTCCACAGCCTGCATCTGCCACTCGAAACCCTCATCCCCAAAGTCTAGCCTTTCCGTCACACGCATTGAATAATCGGACTCGATGACCCTAAGTTTATTTTAAGCCTTAGCCGTGCATTCGCGCGCACTTTTCGGCCGTGCCCAGCTGCTACCCCCAGCCGAAGCGAAGGGCGAAAACAGTCTCAGATTGTTTGTTTTTCAGGCGCAGCGTTGCAGGAGTAGATGTGCTGGAATACTACTACATCATGGTGACTTGAGCCTAAACTCGATGGCCGGCCTCCGAAACAGTAACCCTCATTAAAAAAGCTTTACCTGCACGCACATGCATGCGACTGCCGCGCCCCGGTTGCCACCCCGAGCCGAAGCGAAGGGCGGGGAACCGTTTTAGAATTTCCCTTTTCGGGCGCAGCGCTGACCTGCATCCTAGAGACTCAATGACCTGCGTCCTACAGCGGGCCATCTTAGTCACATCAATATTGGGCTGAAGGGCGCATCTCATGCATTTCACGACGCTCCAGTAGATATGACGGAGTCACATCATGGTCACATCAAACACACGCCACCTTGCAGAACACTGTCCGGCAGTGATTTCCAGCGATTTACAGCGATTTACAAGGAACTGATGCGACCCTCTGCGTTTGCTTCCCCGCTGTGGTTGGAGATATCTGATCAACAGCGATGCGACTCAAATGCCCCGCTGTACACACTAACCCTGATGCTAAACCTTAATTGTGCACTCACACGCACGCTCCCGCCGCGCCCCGGTTGCCACCCCCAGCCGAAGTGGAGGACGGGGAACCGTTTTAGAATTTCCCTTTTCGGGCGCAGCGATGACCTGCATCCTAAGGACTCAATGACATGCATCCTACTACACACTAACCCTGATTCTAAGCTTTAATTGTGCACTCACAGGCACGCTACCGCCGCGCCCCGGTTGCCGCCCCCAGCCGAAGCGGAGGGCAGGGAACCGTTTTAGAATTTCTCTTTTCGGGCGCAGCAATGACCTGCATCCTAAGGACTCAATGACCTGCATCCTACACACACTAACCCTGCTTCTAAACCTTAATTTTGCACTCACAGGCACGCTACCGCCGCGCCCCGGTTGCCACCCCCAGCCGAAGCGGAGGGCGGGGAACCGTTTTAGAATTTCCCTTTTCGGGCGCATCGATGACCTGCATCCTAAGGACCCAATGACCTGCATTCTACACACTAACCCTGATTCTAAACCTTAATTGTGCACTCACACGCACGCTACCACCGCGCCCCGGTTGCCACCCCCAGCCGAAGCGGAGGGCGGGGAACCGTTTTAGAATTTCCCTTTTCGGGCGCAGCAATGACCTGCATCCTAAGGACTCAATGACCTGCGTCCTACACACTAACCATGATTCTAAACCTTAATTGTGCACTCAGCGGAAGCGGAGGGCGGGGAACCGTTTTAGAATATCCCTTTTCGGGCGCAGCGATGACCTGACTCAATGACCTGCGTTCTACACACTAACCCTGATTTTAAACCTTAATTGTGCACTCACAGGCACGCTACCGCCGCTGACCTGCATTCTGATTCTAAACCTTAATTGCGCACTCACAGGCACGCTACCGCCACACCCCGGGCGCAGCCATGACCAGCATCCTAAGGACTCAATGACCTGCATCCTACACACTAACCCTGATGCTAAACCTTAATTGTGCACTCACACGCACGCTACCGCCGCGCCCCGGTTGCCACCCCCAGCCGAAGCGGAGGGCGGGGAACCGTTTTAGAATTTCCCTTTTCAGGCGCAGCGATGACCTGCATCCTAAGGACTCAATGACCTGCATTCTACACACTAACCCTGATTCTAAACCTTAACTGTGCACTCACACGCACGCTACCGCCGCGCCCCGGTTGCCACCCCCAGCCGAAGCGGAGGGCGGGGAACCGTTTTACAATTTCCCTTTTCGGGCGCAGCGATGACCTGCATCCTATAAGGACTCAACGATCTGCGTCCTACACACCAACCATGATTCTAAACCTTAACTGTGCACTCACACGCACGCTACCGCCGCGCCCCGGTTGCCACCCCCAGCCGAAGCGGAGGGCGGGGAACCGTTTTAGAATTTCCCTTTTCGGGCGCATCGATGACCTGCATCCTAAGGACCCAATGACCTGCATCCTACACACTAACCATGACTAAAAACCTTAATTGTGCACTGACACGCACGCTACCGCCGCGCGATGACCTACGCGGAAGGTGGGAAACCGATTCAGAATTGTCTTTTTCGGACGCAGCGCTGCGCCAGTAGATGCGCTGGACAAGTATTACGTCGCACTGGCTTGAGCTTAAACTCGATGATCTGCATCCTAAGGACTCGATGTCCTGCTTTCTAAACTCTAACTCTGATTCCAAACCTTAGCTGTGCATTCACACGCACACTATGGCCGCGCCCCGGTTGCCACCCCCAGCCTCACCGGAGGGCGGGGAACCGTTTTAGCATTTCCCTTTTCGGGCACAGCGAGGACCTGCATCCTAAGGAATCGATGACCGACATCCTAAACTCTAACCCTGATTCTAAACCTTAACTGTGCATGCACACGCACGCTTCGGCCGTGCCCAGCTGCCACCCCGGCCTACGCAAGGTAAGAAACCGATTCAGAATTTCCTTTTTCGGACGCGGAGGGCGGGGAACCGTTTTAGAATTTCCCTTTTTGGGCGCAGCGATGACCTGCACCCTAAGGACAGTGGCCTGCATCCTAAACACTCTCATTTAAACTTTAACCGTTGATTTGCACGCAGTCCACCGACGTGTCCCGGAAACCGATTCAGAATTTCCCTTTTCGGACGCAGAACTGCAGCAGTATATGTGCTGGAATAATATTACGTGATGCTAATTTGAGCCTAAACTCGATGACCTGCATCCCAAGGAATCGATGACACGCATCCTAAACTCTAATCCTGATTCCAAACCTTTACCGTGCGTTCACACGCACACTGCCGACGAGCCCCGGTTGCCACCCCGGGGAACCGTTTCAGAAATTGCTCGATGACCTGCATCCTCAGGAATGGATGACCTACATCCTAAACTCTAACCCTGATTCTAAACCTTGACTGTGCATTCCCACGCGCGCTACCGCCGCGCCCTGGTTGCCGCTCCCAGCCGCTGAGCCTAGAGGAAGGCGATAAATCATATTATCCTTGTCAGGCGATGTCGGGGGCAGCGACGACCTGCATCCTAAGGAATCGATAACCGACATCCTAAATTTTAACCGTGATTCCAAACCTTAACCGTGCATTCACACGTACGTTACCGCTGCGTTCCTGTTGCCACCCCCAGCCTAAGCAGAGGGCGGGGAACCGTTTTAGAATTGACTTGATGACCTGCATCCTCAGGAATGAATGGCCTACATGTTTTGCACTCAGACGGGCATGTCGAAATAAAAATGTTTTGGCTTCGCAATCTCAGACTCTCAGACTCTCGCACGCAATGCGTCCTGTACACTGTACAAAAAGTATCTGACCTGAAACAAAGTTAAGTGCAACGCAGCCACCTTACTGGCATGCTGTTGGCACACGGGTCTTGTGGCGTCCTGGGCGAATCAAAGGCGCTACGACGCGGAGTGCAAAGGGATGGCGTCTCGTTCGCTGCCTTTTCGGCGGCGGAGGAATTGCGGCGCTAGGCCGCTTAAGAATATTCGGAAGCGGTTTTGGCGCTGCCTTGACACGTGCTTGAGTAGCCTTGACTGCTGCCCGAGTAGCCTTGCGCTGCTCTGCGCCAGCAAGCAATGCTTTTTTCGGCATACGCTCATGTTGTTTCAGATCGGCACACCATTTCTTCCAGGTGGTGGCATCCCATATGTCCGCCATGCCAATCAGACGATGCGCTATTTGCTTCTGTGTATTTTGGCGTTGCAAAGGATGGTACAATGACATATTATGGCTACCAAGTTTCACGAATTGAAAGAAAAGAAGCTTGGTTTCTAGCGTGGAGCGATGCATAGCCACCTGAGTTCTCACTTGTTTATCAGACAAAGAACTATTCTAAGCTCTGTCGCGATGAATAAAGAGAAAAATGCAAAATTTTCACCGAGAAACAATCTCATGAAACCAGCTATTCAGCTCGTGATGAAGTGACTCATTAGATGTCGTACCGCTAGGCAGCAACGGTGTCTGAGAAGGCAAACAGACATGCCGATATCGGGTGTCGTTGAAGAGCCACTGGATTTTCACTGGAGATGTAAGATTAATCAGAAGACGATGTAACGTTGGGCCCGAGAAAGTGGTTTTTGTGAGTTCGTCCTGAAACAAAGCACATATAGCAGCCATGGCTTCCAGGAATTGTGCTTCTGTTCGCCAAGGAGTGTCGGGGTCCAAGTTCTGCAGCACGTGTACTGCTTCAGCCTCAGGCATACTTGCGTCAGAAATCAACGCCGACAGTCTCTTTTCTTCAGCTGTGTAAGAAGGCTTCTGCTGTCCAGTGTACATAGGTCCCCAGGCAGCTGCCGGGCATCCTGCCTGTATATTGCGAAACTTGTTCATCACGGTAGCTAACCATCTGCTGCCTGTGGTTTTCTTGTTGCTGAAGTTCTGCTCGTAAACCATCACGATATGCATCGCGTCCAAACCAAGGGATTGTAGATTCGAAAACGTATTCTTGAGTGTCGCTAAAAGCTCGACGCTCGGTGCATCGGAAGCAATGTGAATAACTTGCGCTCGTTGGGACGGTGACAATAGACTGGCTAAGGCAGTCGAAATCACTGGGGAGCCTTCTGATCGAACGCCGCACAGGCCGACTACAGCATTCGTTCGTCCGCGAACCGTCAGAAGTTTGTAGGCAGCTTCGGAATCTGTAATGGCTGCAGCGTCACGCACGTCTTGACTGCTGTTGAAATGCGCCTGACCAATAACTTTCATCATGCCTTGCATGACTTCTGAACCCCTCCTAAAAGTTTAACTTTTAGGCTCCTTATTGTAGTTCCCACCATGCCCAAAAAAGTTAAAGTCCTAAGAGCCAACCAGAAGAGAACCAAGATGCATTTCACAGTCGCGTCAATGCTCAAGTACTGGAACTCCGTATGATCTTCGCATTCTTGTAAACGCGTTTGAACTCTGGATTTGATCTGTGGTGATTGGACTATGTCCTCCAACACGTTGCACCAGAATGAATGGCTTGCTTCTGGCAACATAGAACACAATGCCCCGTGGTCGCGCGCAGAAGAGGATGAAAAGCTGCTGCAATCTGTCGAAAGGACGCGCGGCTGGCCACGGCGTTGCACATAAATTCATTCGCAAATCCTTGGTTGTAATATACATTGCCAACGCGTCGCAAATCCTTCGCTGCCTTGATTTTCGACAAGGACATAAAGTATGGACCCTTCGCGCTCAAGCACATACGTATCTCCTTGTCAATAATGTTTCTTTTCGAAGAACAACCAGGCTTGACTTGACACCTGAGAAGCTCGGCTGCACGTTGAATATAGTTACCATGAACAGCCTTGCGCGCAGCATCGTCATCGTACATGGCAGCAATAATGCGAAGCTGCTTCGTACCGGATGCCACGAAGCGCTTGCTTTCGCTGTGATGTTTTGTGAGATGTGTCAGCAAATAACTTCTTTTATCGAAGCGTCGCCATGGGCATAAAGGGCAGACCTGCGACCCGAAGCTTGATCCTTTGTTCTGTTGAACTTTCGCAATGAGGTTCTTGACTTCATCTTTGAGGAGCTCTCGTAGATGCATTCCAACCTGAACGTCGGCTTCGGTCGCTTCGCTACCGGCCCCTGAAGCTCCAGCTTGAGAATCCATCCGATCCTTCGAACTGGCGCCTGCGACAAGATCCAGCAGCTGCTGCTCTCCAGCAACTGCTGTTGGCTCCGTACTTTGGACACAGAAAAAGACAATGCTGCATGCTTCGCAAGACTCATCAAGAATTTCCTGCAAGGCAGGAGCAGTTGCTTGCTTATCTGGTAGGACTTTCGCACCAAAGCATTGCGGGGCACTGCCAACGTTAGCGTGCACAAGAAAATCCGTTCCTGGCAGTGAAGGCAGCGTAAAGCATGGCCGAAGGAAGCGCTGATTGCATTTTGTCCAGTCCTTGTAGCATCTGTAGCCACCTTGCTCTGCGCGAGGTTGACTGTCCGCAATGCCTCCTCCACAAAACGCCAGGCTTGTGTCACACAGGCGTACGCGAAAGGTATGCAGTTACCAGGCGATGAGAGTAGCGTCAACATTGTCTCATCAGCAGCGTCCACACGCAGAGACGTGCCTTCTAACTCAGTGACCTGAAACGCTTTTCAGTAATGGTGATCTGAAAGCCAGTGCGTTCGAAAATTGCGGCTTCTGCTACAAGAGGAAAGCTTTTCATGTCGTTTTTTTCTTGGACAGCCTGCACAATCTCAGTCGACAGTAGAACACCATCGAAGTGTAAGGAAATGTGCTTGCGCGACACCTCAACATCTGCAACTAGATCCAAGATGCTGCTCAGACAAAGGTCTTCTGCAGCGTTCCACCAATAAGCAAAGACCGTTGCTTCTGGCCAACTGCTTTGCTTTAGACCGGCAGCACCATCTTTCGCGCTCAGGTAAAGATCTGGACACTGACTCCGAGCAAGCCAACGCAAGCAGCGGCTTTCTTTAGATAGATCATGCAAAAATTTCTGACCAGTCTCGCAAATATCATCGGCTGAGGACAGAGCTCGACCGCAAGCTACCTGAAGAAGAAGAGCTTTTCCTCTGGTCTGGCTGCACTGCAGGATCTCTGCGCAAACCTTCTCTCTAGTCTTAGCCACAGCACGCCAAGCTGCTAAGTCTTTCAGTGTTTTATGATAGGCCACGCCGAGTTTGTCAACCATCTGAACCACGATGGTGAACATGCTTGCGTGGAAATCGAAATCCCGTGTGTTCTTGCAAACAATATTGCGAAAAACCCTTGAGAAACTTTGCGCGCCGAACCCATCCACCATGCGCCGACAGCGGTGTTGAAGCTTGTACGAATAGGTACGCTGCATAACCATCTCTAATAGTTCCACATCTTGTTCCACACACTTCTGCATGTCATCGAAAAGTTGTTGCTCCATGCGAAGGCGGGCGCCCATTGTCTGTATCATGTTTTCTTGATTCTCCTGGACTGTACGTTGTACTTTTGTAGGTGCACCTGCACCGCTGGCTTTGCTTTTCTTCAAGTCGTTCAACCTTTTTTTATGGGCTTGCAGCAAAACTTTGTCATTTGCAAGACGTCCTTTGTGTTCGAGCATGTGTTGGCGCAATGCCTCACAGTCGTAAACTTCTGGGAAAACTGTGCAGCCGTGATGATCCATATTGACCACCTCCTTCATGGACTTCTCTGTGTGGATTTGCGGCGCAAAGATCTCGGTAAGACCTTGTTTTTGAAGAGTCAAAGTGCTTTGGAGCATGAGCTTGTTGTCAGCCAGCGCTTTGAGAATGTTCTCTGCATCTTGACGACTAAACGCTTTCCAAAAATGTTTGCCCTTGACCGTTTTTATCTGGGAAGGCGTGCACCAGTCTTTATTGACATCGATCATCCAAGCCTCAATCTCATCTGCCTGTTGTTGTAAGAGCCGTAAGACTTCTGGATCTACTTCCTGGCCTGCGCCGTCTGTTTCAGGTAGATCGCTCGTCACCGAGCCGGGAAGCCGAGAACTGTCCCGGTTTTCTGACGTGTCAGGAGGTTTGAGTCCACACGCTTCCCGGACACACGCTTCTGTGAGACCCTCATCCTTCTTACCGACAACATAGTCCTCCAGGCAGCTTCTGCAGTCTGCGGCGCTGTGTCTGCAAGCGTAATTCCACACAGCTCTCAGAGTGACGAGACACGCAGGTTTCGATCGCAGAAAGTCTTTCAACGTCGGATCTTTAGGAAAAATGCCTTTCTTCTCTGGCTCTTTCACTTGGTTCGTTATGTCCTTCAACTCCAAGAACAAAGCCTTGTAGCGCACAGCTAACGATCGTCGATATAAGGAGTTGAAAGTCTCTTCGCTGACGCCAAAGAACCTTTGCTGGTGAGGTTCATGCTTGAAGGTGTGGGTCGACAGTTCAGAAAACAGTGTGACCACTAACTTGCAGGCAAGTGACCTCGGCAACATGTTAAACTCGAACCGCTTCCAACCACGGAGCTCCACAAGTCGTGTCTCGATTGCGTATGGCAATCTTTCAGGAAGCTTGTCTGCCGACATGTGCTTCTTGTACACGTCCTCACGCATGCCTCTACGGCTGCCTTGCACCGACTCCTGGCCAGTAACGACAAGTTTTCCTAGAAGTGACGCAGCCTGCTTGCGCATCTCCTCGTCAGAATAATAAATATTCATGTCCAAGCACGCGTGAAAACTCCCGAGAATTGCTTCCAAGTGCGCGGTCTGCAGGCTCTGCCCCACCCCACCAGAGCCAATTCCCCAGAAGGCTCGATCAACGTTTTCTCCTCGAATAGCTAGAGTTAGTGCTGACATAAAACAGTCAAAGGCTTCTCCATTGTTCCAATAAGTTGTGTACCAGAAATGTTGGACTCGCTGCTTGACATCGTCAGGCACCGGATCCAGCAGCCGGTGTGGCAGGAAAGTGTATATGTTGTTCGAGCCGGCCTTCTGCAATTGCTGCAAGCCTTTCTCTTTCTCAAAGACCAGGCAGGCATCTAAAGTGCAAAATCCAGCCTGTCGAGGATCATCAATAGAACACCACTCCACATAGTACTTAATCAAATAGTCTTGCAGCAGTGAGGTTTGCCTTAGCAGAGACTGATGTGGAATGTACAGTGTTTCACTTACAAAGTTGCCAGCGAAATGACGTGCAGCTAAGATACAGTTTGACGTACAGCTTTCCAACAGTGCTCGCCATGACCTGTGTCCATGGCTTGTTCTCATCCTCTGAATCATCCCGGTTTTCATTTTCCACGCCCGCCCTTGTTTTGCGGCGCTTCGCAGCGTGAGGATTACAGCAAATAGCAGCTCTTTCGCATTCTTGAAGAAGGAAATCTGCGTTGTCGTTCCGACCCTGCAACAAGACTGATACTGCTCGGATGATAGAGTCCGGGGTGCGCAGTGTTCCAGTCGGTAGGAGTCTGTACAAACCTTCAAGGAAGAGCAAAAACTTTTTGCATCTGGCAAGGACACCCTGAGGAATAACGCCGTTGTACACGGCCCAGTGGCCATGTTCACTCAGAAAGAAACACTGGCCGTTATGAGCTCGCACATGTCGAGAACTTCCCTCAATAAGCTCAAGAAAAAGAACTTCCTCTCGACGTGAGATGTCCAGTAAACGCAAGCGATGCACAGAGATAGCTCCTTGCACAACATGCTGGAGGGGCTCCGGCCACGAGGAAGAGTCAGAATGCGCGGCAACAAGTTCTTGAACTTCTTGGATGTCATGGAGAATACTGCCTTGTTGCGACTGCGGAAGGTCTGGAACAACACCGTTCAGCAAAAATGCGTCGTCAATCTCAAGAATTTTGGCGACATGGTCGCGCCGCCCACTTGAATCCACCCTGCAACACTCAGGTGACGGTACAAGTGCATCCTCAAACTCCTGCTCGATGCGTTGCGTGAAGGAGTCCGCCTCACTGGCTTGACTGGGCGCCGCTGCCCCTCCACGGAAATCTCTCTCTTTTTCACCAGCTTGGTTTGCCAAACGGTTTCGCTGATATGTCATGATAGCATTTGCCTCCGCTTGCATGTCCGGGACCTTGTCAACAAATGTGCTACTGTCGGGATGGAAAGACACGATATGCATTCCAACGACACGCAGGTTGTAATATCTCTCCAAGATGAATTTGTACAGATTAAGTTGCAGTCGGTAATGCCAGAGCGATGCATCCGGGACATGGTGCATGGGCGACTTCATGAACTTGCCGAACGAGTTGTGCTTCTCACACAACTTGTTAGCACGCTTCCAGTCAAACAAGACCAGAGCGCCATCGGGCGCACGTGCCACAAAATCTATTGAGCCTGCAAGAGATTCTTCAGAAGCGTATATCTTCCATTCGGTGCGAAACGCAGAAGTGTTCCCGAATCCGCCCTCAGCGACAAACCGCAAAAACTTTGCTACCTCCAAGCTGCAAGAAGTGACACAGCCGCCATTAAGCAGACATTCTATCTGCGCATGCATCCAAGTTCCTCGCGCCGCACCAACGCGGCGTGCTTGCGCCCAAAGGTGGCATATTTCTGAGGAAGTCATAGAAACGATATCCGCCAGTTCGTTGTAGACGGCATCGGAATAAATCATGGACCGAACGAGATTGGCAACTGCAGCGCGATCATGCGGCAGCTGTTGCAACAAACTGACCAGTTGTTCCGTGCCGGGAATTTGTTGCAGAATCTGCAGAAGCTCCAGCGATGCATACGGCTTCACGTATGCAGCACGAGGCCAATTACTCCCTTGACGCATGCTCCTGATGACGTCTTGCTCTTTAAAGCCGCCAGTAAGCAAATGAATCAAGCCAGTTACTGAAATGTTAACACTTTCATTCTTCCAATAGTAGCGATGCCCTTCCTCTTGGAAGACCAAATGTTGATCACGCTCATGACTGTGCAAGATACTGAGATGATCAAAGATAGGAGGTACTTTGAGATGCTCCACATCAAAAATCACAGGCGTGCATGTCAGCACTGGCCTGGGCAAACTCGACAGCCGGATTTGCGGCGGCAAAAGGTTTTCCAGCCCATGATCACACAGAGATGTTAATCCTGGCGGAGGCGACGTGGCTGGAAAAGTGGAGAACTCCGTGCTGGCCAAGACTTTCTTCGCGCGAAGCACATGCTCATTGTAGTCCCATTCGTCAGACTCTGGTTCGGATACATGCACTTCGGACCTTCGACACAGCTTGTTGAAGCTTCTCGCGCGCCTTGCTGGGCTTCGTGACCTCAAGCGGATTTCAGTTTGTAGTAGTTTATTGGCTAGAGACACAGCCGCACCTGGACTGGAAGGTATGCAAAGCTGTTGCTTTCGCAGGGCTTGCAATCTTTTTGTATCGAGAAATGTTGCAGACGGAGAACCACTCGTTCCACCTACGTGGTCTTCAAAGTGAAGCTCATCCATACAGCCCAAACATACTTGCGCTGCAGTTGTAGAGAAACCATGCTCTTCGCAAAACCAGTGTTGACAAGCAAGACAGCATGCGTGCGCTGGCCGACCGCGATGAAGTGAAGCGCAAATTGTACAATCAGGGTTTGCCGTATTTTCCGGTCGCGAAAATGCTGTTGTTATCACTACTAGAGGAGAAGACTCGCGAGGTGCCCATGACACGACATAAGGATAAGCCCAACTTGAAATAACGCGTTCGTCAACTGGCGTGTCAACGTGGCATAGTGGGACATCGTCGAGAAAGACTGCGAAATAGGTTGCATTCCACTCCATGCAAACGTTAAGCCAGCGAACACCTCTGTGCGGAGGTATATCGCATGGAGTCAACGTTTCCTCCCCTGGAGTTGCTAGTAAAGGGTCTGAGCCGAATGGATTTTGTATAGAAGCCCACATTCGGGAAGAGGGCGGGCTGTTTCGAACTAGGTTCTTGATGCCAAGGACCAAAGTGCGAATATCTGAAGACACTGCAATGTCCAAGCTGGCACGCTGATAAACAGGATGCAGAGCGCGCCAAGAACAAAAGTCGCTTTCGCGCCGAAGGAAAGTGTGTCCTGACCATTCAAGGAGGACTCTGGACGTTGAAGTCGGCGGGACAGCATGTATGTGTCGATACTGCAGCTTGATGACCTTTGCTTGAGCAAGGACAGCCATCAAAAAACTAAAAGCACTTCCGGGCCGAAATGCTTGCGCACCTGCGTCTCGCAAGTCGACTACGGAGCCTCGCAGCAGTGAATCCTCTCGCAGAAGTTCAGACGCAGATTTGCTGCAAGCTCGCAAGCACAGCAGCTCGCGTGTCGTGGCAATGTTGATAATGACTTCCCTTTGGAGACTCTGCGACAAACACGACAGAGGATCTGTCGGCTTCAACGCATCGGAGCCCCCTGCAAGGTCATTGACATGCTCACGTCGGCGTTCTGCGAAGGCCATCTGCAAGTTGTCCTTGCACACTTGTTCTCCGATAGAGTATAGGAAGACATAGGCATCGCGCTGCAAGCCAACACATGAAATGTCGACAGAACGCACCGTTCGACCATCAACCTTGAGTCTGAGCGAATGCTGCTGCCAAGCTAGATCCAAGACACGCACACATCGATCTGCAACCAGGAAAGGACATGATACGTCTATTGGCGGTTGCTTAGAAGCCGTCCACCTAATGCAGGTTTTGCATTCTGTTTGAAAAGGAGCAGTGATTGTACAAGAGCAAAGGTGTTGAACTTCCGCGTCTGACATTCTGGAAACGAATGCGTTCGTGACACCGATCACAAGTGCGTCAACCTGGCAACCCCACGACATGACAATGCAAGCGTGACCTTGCAGTGGATTCACGGAGCGCAGACTCGCGTACGCCGTTGGATTCAAGTGGTACGTCGGCGACGCAGCAAAGAATATTTGCGAAGGCAAACTTCGTAGATAAAGCGTGCTGTCACATTTCCAAGAGTCGCTGTTCATGATAACATCTTGCAACTCCGCGCACGTTGAAACAGCACGAGCCAAATCCCACAAGTCTAGATAGTGAAGTAGCTGTTGTCGAAGCGGAAGGCTTAGAGACAAGAGCGCAAGCTCCACATCCTCCAACGGTGGATGCACCAAGTGGCCAGACACGCCTGGCTCTGCCACGGCGACGGGCAAAGCACAAACCAGAAGTTTGTTCTCGCCTAGCGCCAGGCAAATCTCCCACTGCAAGTCGACGGGGAACGTTCGCACAAACTGCCAAAAGCTTTGCGACGACAAAAAGCGTCCTGGCCCGTGAACAAAAAAAGAAGCTGCGTTCTTGACCGTCAAAAAGCTTCTGGCCATGCTCTGTAAGCTTCTATTGACCGGTAGATAGTGTCGACGCAACGCGTCTTCTTGGACAATGAATCCATCAAACATTCTCCAGTACATCTGCAGGGACGATCCTCCTTGGACATCTTGAGCCACGGCGTTCTCGAGGAGCATGACAAATTCATGCGCCAACGCATTCGCATCCTTTGGGGAAAGACCCCAGCACGCGACACGATATGCGGGCAAATAAACCAAACAATCTGCTTGCGCATGCTCTGCACCAAAACCAAATTTTGAAAGTAAAGGTGACTGCGGGTGCATGGAGTAGCCGTCCTCCGGCGGTGCGTTCGCAAACGCTTCTGGCAAAAAAGCTGCATTCTTGCGGCGAATGAGGACGTAGTTCCAATCCTTGGTGAACTGTTCCAGATGCGACGCTTGAGGAAGAAATAGCGTTTGGAACGCTCCGTCCGGAGGAAGGATGACAACCTCACGGGCACCGATGATAGACTAGTGATTCAAGTCTTGCGTGACTTGCGCGACAATCGTCACATCCACTTCAAGCATTCACAAGAACAAGTCTTGATCTTAAACTTTGACCTTTTTTCACTTCGAGCCTTATCTCCGCGCTCCTCCAGACGAGACTTAGCCTGCTAAGCAATGTGCAGAAACAACGTATTTGCTGACTATGAAAAAGAGTTCAAGTCAAGCGCACTAGTGTCTAGCAGCGGGCCTGCTTTTCTGAGCGAAGACGTTCTTTTTCGCTTACTTCCTTCAGCTGTTTCTACTGCAGCAACGAACGCACGAACTTTAACGTGCGTGATAGCAAAGTTACTGTGAAGACTGCCAAAAGCACCTTGGCCTTTTGTTGAGCAACTTCTGCTCGGAATAGAGCCCACTCCTTGCACCAGTTGCGTCTATTGTCAGAGGATCAGTGCATTTCTCCGTGTCGGCCATTCACTCACCCATGACAGTAGCCGACGGACGACAAGACAAATTCGGGGACAAGTCTCTCTCTGTTGGTCTGATAGCAAGGGAGGCAATGTCCGCGGCTCAGGCACTTCCCCACAATGGTTTTCCAAGTCTGCCATAAATGCTCCGAGAATACGTTTCTTCCACGGCTCATCAACGGTCATTCCTAAGCGACGTGCCCACACGTCTTTGCTGTCTGCTGGCTGGGACATGGGCGTCTCCGTCAGTGATCGCGTCCTGACACCGCACAAGTGGCGAGAAGTTTGTCTAGCATGTTGGTTCGCCTTTTCTTAAAGCTACTTGACGATCCTCCGACGCCACCGATTGCACGACGGGTTGCTGGAAGCCTTTACGGCAGCGTGCGTTTGCATTTACTTCCAAGCACACGTGATCCTGTCTGACATCACGCCCGCCTGGGCGACGCTAAGATTGAGGGAACCGTCCTGCAGCGCATCCTTCATTTCACTCCTTATGTGACATTGACATCAGCTAGCAAGTGTAATAAGAATGTGAACGTGTGAGGAAGATGAACGCGGGCGGCTTGGGCATAGGCGTCTCCATCATTGATCGCATCCTGACACCGCACAAGTGGTGAGAAGTTTGAATTGTCTAGCATGTTGGTTCGCCTTTTCTTAAAGCTTGTTGACGATCCTCCGACGCCATGGATTGCACGACGGGTTGCTGGAGGCCTTTACGGCAGCGTGCGCTTGCGTTTACTTCCAAGCACACGTGATCCTGTCTGACATCACGCCCGCCTGGGCGACGCTAAGATTGAGGGAACCGTCCTGCAGCGCATCCTTCATTTCGCTCCTTATGTGACATTGACATCGGCTAGCAAGTGTAATGAGAACGTGAACGTGTGAGGAAGATGAACGCGGGCGCATCAGGAAGATACTGCATACCGGAAGCTGCGCGCCGGCTGCCTTGACATCGCTCGCGTGTGAGTTGGAATGTTCGGTAGATGCCTGCAGACAAGCGCGAAGACAACTTCATCCACAACCATGTACAACTGAAATAACGAAACTCGGACCTGAACTTGGAAGACGCCGTCCAGTTCGGCGAAGTGAAGCTCATAGTACATTTGCTCTTCGGACCACGCAAGCGGCACGCCACGCCCGCTACACAAACGCATCGGATTCCACTGATGCGTTCTGTGGCTTAGATTCACCCAGAGACCCTCTGAGTCTCTGCGAACAGCAACAAAGTGGTGGTCGAAGCAGATTACGAAATTGCCGTTGCAGGCCAAGGCGTGAACGGGCACAGCAGTCAAGCAGCGCCTTGCCACATATGCTCTATGCGCGAGGTCTGACATCGCAGAATAAGTCTCGTGCAGCTGAGTGGCTTATGCGGTGCCAGGAACCGGTTCCCGTCGGCTTGGGCCCAAAATGGACCGTTGCTGGTGTAAGGAATCTTGAAACCAAAGCACCTGAGGCTGTCGATGAGACACGTGTCCACGAACCTGGTGCTCTGTCCTGCGAAGAAGAACGTGATCTTTCTGCAGCACACATGAAGACGGACTAGTTCGCCAACCTTCTTCACGTGCTTCATTGTGCAGCGGCGCCATTCCTTCTGCGCTGCACGCATATGTAGCACTGTTTTTTAGACGTATGGACCCTTGAAGCAATTCGTCGCCTGCTCGCAAATCCTTGACACGAAGATGCGCAGTCGGGCTTCCCGCGATTGCACCTGCACCCATAGCAAAACACACGCTTGCAGCACGAGTTCTTTGCGCTCAAAGAACCTCGACAGCGGCGATAGCCCTTGTACCACTTTGTTCGACTGATTCGGGACCAGGACCGCATGTCCTGCGCGGCGCATAACTGCGAACGAATTTCTGGCTGCGGACGCGGAGTCAGAAGGCCTTGGAGGCAGGAATGTCACTTGTTGTCAACTGGCAGCGCTTCCAGATGCAGTGAATCAAACTGTTGCCTGCGGCGCGAGTGGCAATGTCAAGCCTTTCGAAGTTACATGATGACGTTTCAATTACCTTGCTCAAGACAAGAAACACCATCTGCTCGGTCGAGCCCAAGTGGGGACCAGCGGGGTCGTGGTTTGTTGGAAGCCAAAGCCAATGTAATCCCCTGAGATCAATGCTTAGGCGCCAGACAAACAGGCTTGCTTGTTTAGGCGTCAAGCCAAAGTAACATCGGAGATCACGAGGCACGTCCAAATCGAGCAAAGCAATGGTCCGTTTTTCGAAGTCGTGGTGAGCCTGAGACAAGTAGCAATGATCGCACCATATTCTCCAGAGATATATTTCCGGCCTGTATCTTTGCCATGTACAAGCCTTCAAGATACTTCTTGACCCTTGCGGCAGCATGAGAGACCCATGGCGTGCCATGTTAGAAAAAACGCATCATATTCACACTCTAAACGTGCGCCTTACGCGGATGTAAGCATTGAAGGCAGTGTCTTCTGAGCCCACGCAATAGTTCCTCATGTGGAGCGCTTGCTGATGGTGCTTTTTTGAGTCTTTCTGGATAAGGTCCGGACTTGACACGGAAGTCTTTCATTGTGCTCTCTTGTCCAAAGTTGCGCCTGCACGTGGAAGTGGCTGGAATATTATTACTGCATTAAAACACTTTGCACTTAGACCCGGACTCTGCATGGATCAGCTTCTGCAGATATTCTTGTTCAAGCGTTTGCGAAACCTTCTTGGCTGTGCCTTGTTGCCACCTGCACACTTTTGTATGAATGGAAACGAACCTCGCGCTCACTACCGAATGATCAGCTCCTATTCAGAGGAGGGACCGAGCGCGATCGTCCTTCAACGCGATGGCCAGTTCTGGCCTTGCGGCTGACCCGAAGAACTAAGTGTCTTTAACGTGTCCGAGGCAGCATCTGAACGCGAGTAAGTTGTCAACGTTGTTTTCTGCCAACGCCCGTCATCATTCAAAAACCCTGCCAGCGTGGCGTGACGTCGCTTCTATGCTGGACACGGGGCGCAAGCGAGCAGGGCCGGCAGAGCGAGTCAGGTTTCCCGACGGTGGAGAACTCCTCGGGCTCGGCCGCGCTTGCGGCCTCGAACCTGCCACTGGCATCGAGCGAGGATGTCCACCTGTTACGTCAACAACGCATCATCTGCCAGCCAGGTTGCCGATTGTGTTCCCCACGATGTGCGCCGAGCCCAGCACCTAATCGTTTCAGAAGCAACGTGTTGTGTTCGTGCTGTTACGCTGTTCCTATGCAGACCAGCGTCTCCTTGCAACTCGGGCCAGTGATGGGCTCAGGGTCAACCTTAACGAAGGCTTCGCATGATTGGCTGGCTTCTCGCACAGCCATTGCGAATATAGGTTGAGTTTTTAAGTTGCTACCGCAATTTTCACAGGTAACTCCGCATCCTCATCGGCGAACCACGGGTACCGCGAGAAGCGATTCATGGTTTTGCCTCGGTCCAGATATTCGTTCTGATCGCGTCACGCAAGAACAAGTCACCTAATACCTGCTCGCTCTGTGCGCCCCACAGCGACTTTGGATACGAAGTAGTGAGGCGATTGAAAGCTCAAAGTATACTCGTCTAGCTCAAGCCGAAACTTAAGCGTTGGCTATATCTGCGTTCGCTTCATGATGCTGCGAGCACGCAACGACAACTTCTCTCGCACGGTTTCTCTTGGCTTCTTAAGTCTATTACAAGCGCTGTGGCATGGCAGCGTTTGCGGCTTCTTCCATGCATTTCTGCCTCGCGCGGCAATCAGGCTTGCAGACTTTGTTCGGTCAGCGCATGCCTATTTGCCTGCAGCTGCGTGAAAGGGTAATCGACCACTTGCCTCCCGGACCTTAATGCTAAACCCCAAATACTAGCCGTTCATTGACACGCACTCTAAAGCTCCCTGGTTGCCACTCCCCAGCGCCGCTCAGCTTAGGCGGAGGGCGAGGAGCCGTTTTCGCTTTTCCATTTTCGGGCTTAGCGCTACGGCGCTAGATGTTTTAGCATTTTTGTACGTTCTAAGTTGAGAATGGACTCGGTGACCTTGTTGCGGTGGGCAACACTGCTTGACCCAAGCCACTTGACGTGACTGGACTATAAGTCAGGCCTGCCACCGTTTACTGCACGTTCTTTGGAGGCTACGATGCCTTTTTCCGCGTGCGCAGCCACTCTAGCCGAGCACAAACAGCCCGAGGATCGAGTCTGGATGTTTTTTCACATCGCACAGAGCTGCTTGAGTCTGGAATTTTTTTACATCGCGCGCCATGCGACAGCAGAGGCTACATGTGAAGTGTGATCGTGCAGCATACTTACTCTATGTGTGACATCGGTATGTTTAGCTTATATGAGACTTGGAAAGAGTGACGGTGGTGGAGCTAGATCTGCTGCGTCGCGATCCGAAACCCTGAAACCCCAACAATTTCAAGCCTGAAACTGACGTCGTTTCACGACGCTCAGACGGTGTACGTGCAGCGAGTAACGTCAACTATGGTCCCGTCTTTCGCACACTGTTTAAGGTTTAGGGCTTAGGCTTAGGGCTTAGGGCTTAAGGTGTATCGCTCAAGTAAGATTACCCGAAAAACGGGACCACACTCTTGAGTGTCCTACATTCGTAAGCTGTAACTGCACATCTGGCTGGTGCTTTAGGCTATAGAGTACAAGGACACGGACGCCCAAACGAAGGGTTCAGAACACATGCAAAAATGCGACGCTCCTTTTTTTTATTTTATGTTGAGGGTTTTGGGTCTGAGCACCCTAAGAGGCTGTGTCCCAGAGGTGAAACGCCCGAGCCCATCGAAGCCTAGACAGCAGCTGTCCAGGGAAGCACCGGGGCAGTTTCCGGTGTGAGTTTCGGGTTTAGGGAGTAGAGTTTTGCGTCCAAGTGAGGTTCTCAGAGGAACTCCTAAAACCTTGACTTCAGAGGTGTTACTAACTAAGGCTTTGAGCATGGGCGTAAACATACCATGAATCCCTAAACCCTTAGTAGGCCCTATCAAGCATTATGCTGACGTCCTTCCATAGCGCTCAGTCGGTGTATGTGCAGCAAGTTACGTCAAATATGGTCCCAGGGTTTAAGGTTTAAGGCTTGGGCTTAGGGCTTTGGGCTTTGGGCTTAGGGCTTAGGGCTTAAAGCTTAGGGCTTAGGGCTTGGGGCTTAGGGCTTAGGGCTTAGGGCGGGCTTCGGGCTTAGGGCTTGGGGCTCAGGGCTTAGGGTGCTTCAGGGTATAGAGTACAAGGACACGGACGCCCAAGTGAAGGGTTCAGAACGCCTGCAAGAATTTGATGCAGTTTTTTTGAATGTTGAGGGTTTCGGGTCTGAGCACCGTAAACCCTGAACCCTAACAGGCTGTGTCCCAGGGTGAAACGCAGAGCCCATCGGGGCCTAGACAGCACTGGTGCAGGGAAGCACCGGGACAGTCTCCGCTGTGGGTTTGGTCCAAAGTGAGTTCTTCACAGGAAGCCCCTAAAACCCTGATCTCAGAGGTGTTACTAACCAGGGCTTTGAGCATGCGCCGTAAACGTACCATGAATCCCGAAACCCTTAGGCCCTATCAAGCATTATGCTGACGTCCTTCCATAGCACTCAGTCGGGGAATGTGCAGCAAGTTACGTCAAATATGGCCCCGTCTTGGGCATAGGGTTTAAGGTTTAAGGCTTGGGCTTAGGGCTTGGGGCTTGGGGATTAAGGCTTAGGGCTTAGGGCTTTGGGCTTTGAGCTTAGGGCTTAAGGTTTGGAGCTTTGGGCTTAGGGCTTAGGGCTTGGGGCTAGGGCTTAGGGCTCAGGGCTTATAAGGCTTAGGGCTTAGGGTGCACCACCCCTAACGAGTAAGATTGCCCCAAAGGTATAGAGTACAAGGACACGGACGCCCAAATGAAGGGTTCAGAGCACCTGCGAGAATCTGACGCAGTTTCTTTTTGAATGTTGGGTCTAAGCACCGTAAACCCTGAACCCTAACAGGCTGTGTCCCAGAGGTGAAACGCAGAGCCCATCGGGGCCTAGACAGGGAAGCACCGGGACAGTCTCCGGTGTGGGTTTGGCTCCAAAGTGATTTCTTCACAGGAAGCCCCTAAAACCCTGATCTCAAAGGTGTTACTAACCAGGGCTTTGAGCATGCGCCGTAAACATACCATGCATCCCGAAACCCTTAGGCCCTATCAAGCATTATGCTGACGTCCTTCCATAGTACTTAGTCGGTGTATGTGCAGCAAGTTACGTCAACCATGGTCGCGTCTTGGGCATAGGGTTTAAGGTTCAAGGCTTAAGGCTTAAAGCTTCAGGCTTCGGGCTTGAGCTTAGGGCTTAGGGCTTAGGGCTTAGGGCTTACGGCTTGGGGCTTAGGGCTGAGGGCTTATGGCTTAAAGCTTAGGGCTTAAAGCTAGGGCTTAGGGCTTAGGGCTTCGGGCTTCGGGCTTCGAGCTTCTAGGCCGTAGAGCTTAAGGCTTAAGGCTTAGGGCTTAGGGCTCAGGGCTTAGGGCTTAGTCTTAGGGCTTAGGGCGCACCGCTCTGGCGAGTGTGATTGCTCGAAAAAACGGTGCCACACTCTTGAGTGTCCTACATTCGTAGGCTGTAACTGCATGTCTGGCTGATGGTGTTTTAGGCTATAGAGTACAAGGACACGGACGCCCAAACGAAGGGTTCAGAACACCTGCAAGAATTTGACGCTGCAAGAATTTGACGCAGTTTTTGTTTTTTGATGTTGAGGGTTTCGAGTCTAAGCACCGTAAACCCTGAACCCCAACAGGCTGTGTCCCAGAAGTGAAACGCAGAGCCCATCGGGGCCTAGACAGCAGGAGTCCAGGGAAGCACCGGACAGTTTCCGGGGGTTTAGGGATTGGGGTTTGGCCCCAAAGTGAGTACTTCACAGGAAGCCCCCCAAAACCCTGACCTCAGAGGTGTTACTAGGGCTTTGAGCATGGGCTATAAACATACCATGAATCCTGAAGCTCTATAGGCCTTAACAATTTCAAGCCTTGAGCTGACGTCATTCCATATGTGCTCAGTCGGGTATGTGCACAAGGTACGTCTACTATGGTCCCGTCTTGGGTACAGGGTTTAAGGTTTAGGCCTCGGGCTTAGGGATAACAGGTATGACCTTTACACACCATGTGCTTCAACCCTTAAAGCCTAAACCCTTAACCTAAACTCACAAAGGGCCACCAGAATCCACAGGCTCCATGCGCCGACGAAGGAGGGCGTAGGGTTTTTGGGTTTAAGGTTCAGGGCTTCGGGTCTACTGCGGCGCCGGAAACGGCGAGGGCCCGCGATATAGTGACGACAGTGCTTCGAAGGATAAGACCACCCACCGCATTGCTCAGTATGAGCGCACTCATCACGCCTCGGTTGAGGGTTGAGGTTGTGTTCAAGGCTAAAGGATACAGGCTCAGGATTAAGGGTTAAGGCGGGGTTTATGATTCGGGGTTTTAAGACTTGCGGGCTAAGAGCTAAACCCCTCCACCGACGCTCTTCCCCAACGCCCAACGCCACCACCTCTTCAGCCGTCTAGAAACCGTGAGCTCGGAATCCCTTGTAAAACCCTCAACCACTCGTCCGAGCCTGCTGTCTGCGGTGCGTCCACCACCCTGCCTGTAGGGTTGAGAGTTCCCTTTCAGCCCGGCCGTTTAGGTTTGGGGTTGGAGTTAGTTAAGAACTCCCTTTCAGCCCGGCCGCTGGCAACATCACGAAATCACGAAGGCAAAGAACGCTTTCGTGAGCAACCTGACAGGCAATGGCTCACTTTGCCACACGAAGAACGACATCGCTGCAACGTCGCATGATAAACAAAGCCTCCCCAAACGAACATAACTACAACCAAATGAAACCCGAAGCGCACATAAGTCGAAACACGGGTTGTCGGAAGCGATGCTGTATTGGATGCCATAGCGAACCTTGAGATCGGCAAGGAGTCTGTTCGGGGTTTCGGATTGAGGAAGATACGCTGAAACAAAAAACGGGTCTCTGATATAAATTCTCTAAACGAACCTAGAAAAAAAACTCCCGAAGACTTAACTTGCCACTGAGTCTCCTGAACTCTTTTGAAGCCTCTTTCGAAAGCCGCGAGCGGCACGGCTTGCAGGCCCAGTCGCCGCGACGAGCACGACGCCTCCTCCTTTTCACGTTACGCGTTTAAAAAAAACTTGGCCTTAACGTGCATGCCACATGACAAGACAGTACAGGAGAAGGTGAGCCGGTTTCCAGTATATCTAGGGCTTGGACGGCCCGCGCCACCCAGCCAAGTCTGCGTACTCCACCAGATGCACGGCAGTGAGGTGTGAATAGCACTCGGTGCTGCAGAAGACGCATGCCTCAACTCACGTCGGCTTGCGATGGACAGAAGTACCCCGCAACCCCGATGATGCTCTTGGAAGAGAACCGATACATGCTTGTCCCAAGTTTCAGCCGTTTCTCTGCACGGTTCTACAACGAAGTCTTCATGACGTAGAAGCCGTCTTTGCTTAGGATTCCATGGCGAGGCTTTTTTACCAAGCCTGTTTGGTTGCGAACTTCACCAACGTATCCTCAACACATGGAATAAAACCCTGAAGCATGCTGCCGGCTGGCTCCGCTCTCCTTGGCAGGCTTGACGTCCGACTGCCGCCTTCGTTGGATATTTCTCAATGGCACGCACCCAGATAAAATCACACGCGAGACTTTGACGATGCGCGCATTATTGATCCCAATACTATTAGACCGCTTCCTGCTTGACCCCAACATCCGAGGCTTGTATATAAAGCCGAGCCAGCGGAAAGCCTTTGCTGGAAGGACTCGTCTAGCATGTGACCGAGCTGCGTCGCTGATGTTGGCAAGCCGCACCAGCAGCAAAACGGCGCCGCTGCAAGCGTTGTCTCAGTTCGGAAAACTTTTGTGTGACTTACGTTTGAGGCTTGGGACGTGGGACATGCGGACCAAGGGCCTTCGGGACAAACTCCCAAATACACAAAGTGCTTGTCCCTGCGTCAACGTTCTATTCTGCTCCTTGTAGTTGGGAGATCAGGGGGCTCAGAGCACGCGTGGAACGCACAAGATCTCTACCATGCCCCTGCATGACAGACTTACCACTTCCCAGACAAACTGCGCCGCCGCAGCTGGCGCAGCCACTTTCGTGCCGCTTCAACCAGAGGAGGGCAGCCATGAGCTCTAAACTGGTATAAGCGGTTGCGGAAGTCAGGGTGGCCGTGCCGCTTCAAGAAGAGCAAGGCAGCCGCGAGCCCAAAACTGCTACAAGTAGAGGATGTCCTTCGAGGACTTAGCTTTTCAGGGTTTTGGGAACAGCGAAAGCTGACGCTGTGTGCGTGAAGTTGCAATCTATTTGCGACACGGCCAGTAACTGCCACTCTGAAGATTCAAGCTCACAGAAGGCCCCAGCCTTCTTAAGCTAAAGAGAACCACAAAGAACCAAACAGAGGTAGTTACACAGCCCTGACACCACTTTTTTGCACTTGAAACATGTCTCTGAGCCGCTTCGAGTGATGGACTGCCGAAAGAGGGTACACACATAGGCAGCGTCCCACAAAATGTTCCTTACAGAGGGGAGCATCATGATACATCGGGCCTACTATCAACACGGGTTTAGGAAGGGCGCGCTTAGGGGCTTACGAGCTTAGGGGTTTCCGAAGGTGGTGCAGTTTAAGGCCCACAAGGCTTCTTAACGGTCTGCAGCCAACCGCGCGTCAAGTGTGAGAGTCAAGGGCCTTATAACTCGGAGCCCCGCGCAGCGGCCGATTTTTTGAGAGCACTTCAAGCAGGTTTACCCCGTGACTACACCTGACGCGGGACCCACAGCAAAGTGCTAGGCCTAGTCACTTCTGGACCTGCTGGAATAGGTCGAAGCAGCAGTTCCTCACATCCCTTCTGGGCCTTCTAGCGAAGGTTCCGGCAGCCGTTTGCGGGGCCTAATCACTTCTGGGCCTTCTGGAGAAGTGTTAGGCAGCAGTTTGAGAGGCCTACTCACTGCTGGGCCTTCCGGAGAAGTTTTAGGCAGCAGTTTGAGAGGCCTAATCACTCTGAGCCCTCCAGGGAAGGTTGAGGCAGCAGTTTGAGAAGCCTAATCACTTCTGGGCCTTCAGGCAACTGTTGGGACAGCAGTTTGAGAGGCCTAATCATTTCTGGGCCTTCTGAAGATGTTTGAGGCATCAATTTGAGAGGTCTACCCACTGCTTCTGCTTGCCACAGCGCAGGTGGCGGGCGCCCAACTGGCCGGGCAGTGAGACTGCGGGCAAGGTGTCCAAGATGCCTGTCAATAGATGCGGCGTCCATTGTTTGGCATCCAGACACTTACAGATACTATGATCACTCAACTGCCCCGCGCAGCGGCCGATTTTTGCGACTGCAAACCTGTCACAGAATGGGCAGTTTGCGCAAGACGATACACATCTCTGCTGCTCTCAGGTCCTGTGAGAGCCGATAGGCTCGTGATATCTCTCCGCCTTGCTCTCAGGTCCCGTAGGTCAATAAGCTTCAGGCTCGAGATCTCTCTCTCTGCTGCTCCCGGGTCCGGAGAGCCCATAGGCTTCAGGTTTGCGATTTAACTGCGTGCTGCTCCCAGGTCCCGTAGGCCCATAGGCTTCAGGTTCACGCTTTTACTTCATGCCGGGTCCTGAAGCCCTCGCTCAGGTACTTAAGAACTTAGTTGTTTAGGAAGGACACGCTTAGGGGTTCAAGACCTTTGGGTTTTAGGAAGGGCACGCTCAGGGCCTAAGAGCTTCAGGGCTTAGCTTAAACCTAAGTCCTAAGGCGTAATTCTAAACCCTTAACTTAGGGCTTAGGGTTTAGGGCTTAGGGTTTAGAGTTTAGGGCCCATGTTTTTGGAGCACTTAAGTTGCTAAACTTGCTCAGGGCCTCAACCTCAGCCGATGAGGGGACTGTCAGGGGTTTAGGATTTTGGGCCAAAACTCTAGGATCGTAAGGGTTTAACCCTTTGCTTCTGAAAGGGTTCTGAAGTACGGGTTTTATAGGGTATACTAGGAACCAGAGTAGGCCCTTATTCCTTTTTTAGGGCTCAGGTTCCCTTAAAACCCCCTTTATACCAAAAAGGGCATTCTTTTCTTTTCCTAGGTTACTCCTGTTTCTAGTATAGAAGGGGTATGTGAGGGTCCCCCAATTAAGGGACCATGCAACTACTCTCAGACAAGATCAGCGCAGCTTGAGCCGTGCAGGAGAAGGTTCCTGGATCCATGGCCTGTATTCGTTAGGGTTTAAAGTTTAGGGTTTAGGGTTTAGGGTTTGCGGTTTAGGGTTTAGGGTTCAGTGTTTAGGGTTTAGGGTTTAGGGGGTTCTGTAACTGGTTTGCCATGATGATCTGCTCTTTCATTCGCAAGAATTGAAGGCCCTAAACCCTAAACCCTAGACCCTAAACCCTAAGTGCTAAAGTTTTCGGCTCTATCCGAACGACCCCTGGTGACCGAGAGATGTCATGAGAGCCGGGCAACCAGGCTTCATCTACCCTAAACCCTAAACACTAAACCCTAAATCTAGCAAGCCGCCCGAAAGGTATTCGGAGCGGAAACTTCACTTGAGGATGCCCAGTAGTACCCTTATCCCTTCATCAGGAGGTTTAGGGGTTTAGAGTTTAAGGTTTACCCTAAACACTAAACCCTAAACCCTAAACCCTAAACCCCTGGCGTGGAGGCAGATTCAGATTGGTCTACGGGTTCATAGTAGGAACTGAAAGAAGCAGGGACCTTACATCCCTCCAAAACAGCCCTTCAAGGGTTTAGGGTTTAGGGTTTAGGGTTCAAGGGTTTAGGGTTTAAGGGTTTAGGGTTTAGGGTTTAAGGACCTGATTCGGGTCTAGGGCGTGCTTAGGGGCTTACGAACTTAGAGGCGTAGGGCACGCTTACGAGCTTAAGAGGTCAGGGGTGTAGCAAGGGTACGTTAAGGGGTTTCAGAGCTAAGTATTTCTTCGATGCGGCATGACGGGCAGCAAAGGCCCGTACTTTTGCTTAAACTTTTTTACGCTGCCGCGAGAAGAGAACTCCGCACTTTTGCTTACGATTCTTTTGCTGCCGTGGAAAGCAAAAGCTCAGCACCCGTACTTTTGCTGAGGACTTTTCTCGACTCGGCGGCAAACAAGGGCCAGGGAAAAAACGTGGAAGCGGCAACACTCCTGGTTTGTGCTGGCAACACAAAAACGACAATTTCCAAATCCGCGAGAGTTTCGTCCTGCCCGAAGGCAAGATAAAATAGATCAGGATTATATTTCTGCACCATTTTTTGGCAATGTATTCTGGAAAGACACTGCGTCGAACGCGTCTGCACAAAAAAGCGCCAAAAGCTCCAAAAAGCGCCAAAAGCGCCAAAAGCGCCAAAAGCACCAAAAGCACCAAAAAACTCCAAAAAGCGCCAAGAGCATCAAAAAGCGCTAACATTGCTAAAAATCTTAAAACTGTTAGTTTTAATTTGCAGGAAATGAATAATTGTAATAATTTAAACATGCTAGTAAATTTCAAGTTCTCAGAGGCCTCTGAAGGCAAAAAAGATATTTTCAAAATCGCTGGAAGTATTAAAATTGTTAAAGTCATTAAAGTTATTGATTTTACTTTGCATGATATGAATAATTTTAATAAGCTTAATTTATTAATTTCAATAGTTTATATAATTTGAATAATCTGAATTACTTAATTTCCCGGGAGCATCTCACGGCAGAGATTAGTGATTTTAAAAATCGCTGGGGGACAGGGAGGGTCCCCGCAAATAAAAATTGTTAAACATATTAAAATTATTCAAAATATCAAAATTATTAAAAATATTAATTTCTGCCCTGAGAGGCTCCCGGAAAATTAAAATTATTAAAATTATTAAAATTATTAAATTCTGCTCTGAGAGGCTCCCGGAAAATTAAAATTATTAAAATTATTAAAATTAGTAAAATTATTAAAATTATTAAAATTATTAATTTCTGCCCTGAGAGGCTCCCCGAAAATTAAAATTATTAAAATTATTAAAATTATTAAAATTATTAAAATTATTAAAATTATTAAAATTATTAAAATTATTAAAATTATTAAAATTATTAAAATTATTAATTTCTGCCCTGAGAGGCTCCCGGAAAATTAAAATTATTAAAATTATTAAAATTATTAATTTCTGCCCTGGGAGGCTCCCGGAAAATTAAAATTATTAAAATTATTAAAATTATTAAAATTATTCAAAATTATTAATTTCTGGCCTGAGAGGCTCCCGGAAAATTAAAATTATTAAAATGATTAAAATTATTAAAATTATTAAAATTATTAAAATTATTAAAATTATTAAAATTATTAATTTCTGCCCTGAGAGGCTCCCGGAAAATTAAAATTATTAAAATTATTAAAATTATTAAAATTATTAAAATTATTAAAATTATTAATTTCTGCCCTGGGAGGCTCTCGGAAAATTAAAATTATTAAAATTATTAAAATTATTAAAATTATTAAAATTATTAAAATTATTAATTTCTGGCCTGAGAGGCTCCCGGAAAATTAAAATTATTAAAATTATTAAAATTATGAAAATTATGAAAATTATTAAAATTATTAAAATTATTAATTTCTGCCCTGAGAGGCTCCCGGAAAATTAAAATTATTAAAATTATTAAAATTATTAAAATTATTAAAATTATTAAAATTATTAAAATTATTAAAATTATTAAAATTATTAAAATTATTAATTTCTGCCCTGGGAGGCTCCCGGAAAATTAAAATTATTAAAATTATTAAAACTATTAAAATTATCAAAATTATTAATTTCTGCCCTGAGAGGCTCCCGGAAAATTAAAATTATTAAAATTATTAAAATTATTAATTTCTGCCCTGAGAGGCTCCCGGAAAATTAAAATTATTAAAATTATTAAAAATTATTAAAATTATTAACAATTATTAAAATTATTAAAATTATTAATTTCTGCCCTGAGAGGCTCCCCGAAAATTAAAATTATTAAAATTATTAAAATTATTAATTTCTGCCCTGAGAGGCTCCCGGAAAATTAAAATTATTAAAATTATTAAAATTATTACAAATATTAAAATTATTATTTTCTGCCCTGAGAGGCTCCCGGAAAATTAAAATTATTAAAATTATTAAAATTATTAAAATTGTCAAAATTATTAAAATTATAAAACCATTAATAATTAAAATTTTAATAATTTTAATAATTTTAATAATTTTAATTTTTTTAATAATTTTAATTTTTCGGGAGCCTCTCAGGGCAGAAATTAATAAATTTAATAATTTTAATAATTTTAATAATTTTAATTTTCCGGGAGCCTCCCAGGGCAGAAATTAATATTTTTAATAATTTTAATAATTTTAATAATTTTAATAATTTTAATAATTTTAATAATTTTAATAATTTTAATTTTCCGGGAGCCTCTCAGGGCAGAAATTAATAATTTTAATAATTTTAATAATTTTAATATTTTTTCTAATTTTAATTTTCAGGGAGCCTAATAATTTTAATAATTTTAATAATTTTAATAAGGGCAGAAATTAATAATTTTAATTTTAATAATAATTTTAATTTTAAATTTTAATAATTTTAATAATTTAATAATAATTTTAATAATTTTAATAATTTTAATAATTTTAATAATTTTAATTTTCGGGGAGCCTCTCAGGGCAGAAATTAATAATTTTAATAATTTTAATAATTTTAATAATTTTAATAATTTTAATAATTTTAATTTTCCGGGAGCCTCTCAGGGCAGAAATTAATAATTTTAATAATTTTAATAATTTTAATAATTTTTTAATTTTAATTTTCGGGGAGCCTCTCAGGGCAGAAATTAATAATTTTAATAATTTTAATAATTTTAATAATTTTAATAATTTTAATAATTTTAATAATTTTAATTTTCCGGGAGCCTCTCAGGGCAGAAATTAATAATTTTAATAATTTTAATAATTTTAATAATTTTAATAATTTTAATAATTTTAATAATTTTAATTTTCCGGGAGCCTCTCAGGGCAGAAATTAATAATTTTAATAATTTTAATATTGTTAATAATTTTAATTTTCCGGGAGCCTCTCAGGATTATTAAAAATATTAAAATTATTAAAATTATTAAAATTATTAAAAAATTATTAAAATTATTAAAATTATTAAAATTATTAATTTCTGCCAACGTCCTTTTGAAATCCGACCGTAGGGTCTATTTAGAAGCCGTGCTCTTCTAGGTTTATTACATTTAGGTATATGGACCTGTATTATAAATCACAAGCCCCAGCTTCTAAATAGACCCGGTTTTGCTCACACACAGGGGGGGGGGAGGGGGGGGGGGGAGGGGGGGGGAGGGGAGGGCGAGGTAAATTGAGCAGTTGGCCTCAGACTTAAACCGGCTCATCAGCTGTTTAGACAAATAACTTGAACATTCAGAATTTGACAAATAACTTGAAAATTCAGAATGATACCACATAGGAGGGGGGGGAGGGGGGGAGGGGGGGGGGGAGGGCGAGGTTTAAGTAAATTGAGCATTTGGCCTCAAACTTAAACTCAGCTTGTCAGCTGTTTAGACAAATAACTTAAAAATTCAGAATGATACCACATACAATTTCTATTTATTTTGTCTTGAGGGTTTAGGGTTTAGGGTTTAGGGTTTAGGGTTTAGGGTTTAGGGTTTAGGGTTTAGGGTTTAGGGTTTAGGGTTTAGGGTTCAGCATCTCAAGTCCAAGCATTTCACTAGTAGAGCTGCTTACTCCGGTATCGAATATCGACCCACCCACCCATTGGATCCCATAACATTATGAAAATATCTTACTTGTCGTATTTAAACAAGACGGCCTACGCGCCCAAAATGTCTAATTCTGGCGTCCCGGCGGCGCCCCGGGACACTGTCCCAGGGGCGTCCCGCAGGGGCTCCGGGACAACTGTCCCGGGCCTGTCCCGGGGGGGCCCCGGGACACCCCGGGACGTCCCGGGACAAGCTGTCCGGGACAACAGCTTGTCCCGGGACGTCCCTGTCCGGGAATTTTGGTGCTTGTCCGGGAAATTTTGGCGTTTGTCCGGGAGTTTTTGGTGCTTGTCCGGGAATTTTTGGTGCTTGTCCGGAAATTGTTGGTGCTTGTCCGGGAATTTTTGGTGCTTGTCCGGGAATTGTTGGTGCTTGTCCGGGAATTTTTGGTGTTTGTCCGGGAATTTTTGGTGCTTGTCCGGGAATTGTTGGTGCTTGTCCGCGAATTGTTGGTGCTTGTTCCGGAATTTTTGGTGCTTGTCCGGGAATTTTTGGTGCTTGTCCGGGAATTTTTGGTGCTTGTCCGGGAATTTTTGGTGCTTGTCCGGAAATTGTTGGTGCTTTGTCCGGGAATTGTTGGTGCTTTGTCCGGGAATTTTTGGTGCTTGTCCGGGAATTTTTGGTGGTTGGCCGTGAATTCTTGCTTGTCCGGGAAGTGTTGGTGCTTGTCCGGGAATTGTTGGTGCTTGTCCGGGAATGTTGGTGCTTGTCCGGGAATTTTTGGTGCTTGTCCGGGAATTTTTGGTGGAAAACCGCGAATCCATTAGCTTTTAAATATACATAGGTTAGAGAGTGTTTAGGGTTTAGGGTTTAGGGTTCAGGGTTTAGGGTTTTTAGGGTTCGGCCTAGAGTGTCCAGGGCTAGTTTGCAGGCCGTTTGGGGCGTCTTTGGGTGGGTGGAAGCACTCCGCAAAGCCGGTGTTCTGCCAATGGCTTCGGATTTAGGGATTCCGGTTTTGGGTTTAGGGTTTAGGGTTTAGGGTTTAGGGTTTAGGTTTAGGGTTTAGGGCTTAGGGTTTAGGGCTTAGGGTTTAGGGTTTAGGGTTTAGGGTTTAGGGGTAACTTGGAGGTTCATGGTACTTCTTAACCAATTGTAGCTGTACTTATAACCCACTTACAAGCCCCTTAAGTACCGTAATATGGTTTGAAGTACAGCTCTACGTAATCGTTGGATAAGAAGTACCATGAACCTCCAAGTAGGGCCTCCTGCCGGGTTTAGTTCGATGCCCGACCGCAAACCCGAAACGCCCTCTGCAAGAACAAGCGGCTGCAGCAGTCTTCCTCCACATCCCCCTCTTCCGAGTCAGCGATTCCTTCCCCAGCCTGGACTTGGTTCGGTGGTTTAGGGGGATTGACCATAATCCGAACCTGATGTTGTCCAGAATGAAGGGTTCCTGCTTCCTTTACCTAGCAGCCCACCGCCGTGCGCTCAAGGTAGGGTTGCTTAGGGTTTCGCGTCGAGCCCCCTCCCCCGGCCTCCTAAGGGCCTGGTACTGAGTAAAGGCGGAGGGGGGGGGGGATTCGGGAGAGCTGTTGGCTGCTTGGAGCGATGGGTGATGTGGTAAGGGAGTGCGTAGACTTTGGGTCGTTGAACCCAATATCCAATAAGAACAAGAACATAACATTCTTAGCACTGCAAGAACAAGAATGGTGTTCCCAAGAACAACCTTGCTCAAGCCTCGGCCCACAGCGAGCGCCCGCTGGAGTTGCAGGGCGTCGACGTGTTGGCACTTCCCCGCGCGAGAGTGGCGGGAGCAAAGCCTGAATCGGGCTAGGTTTCGGGTTTCGGGGGCCTGGGGGGGGGGGAGTCCCTAAACCCTTCTCGAGCAAAATCCCCGAACTCACAACCACAACTCTCAACTCTCGAGTAGGCTCAGGGCTGACAATATGGGGGGGTTCGAAAAGGACCCCTAACATAGACCCCCCAAATAGTAAGATTCCCTTATCATCAGGACTCCAAAAAGGTACCCCGAATTTCGGAAACCCCCAAACCCTCAAACCCTAAACCCTCAACCCTACAACCCTCAACCCTAATTCCTAAACCCTAAACCCTAAACCCTTTTCCCCATGTGTACATATACATATATACACAGAGCACAGGGCCCGCTCCGTAGCCGAGCCACAGTTGGCTTCGGCTCCGCGTTGCTGAAGGGACCAGCCGTCCCGCTTGCGCCGGCAGCAGAGGCCCTGTCAGGGTTCAACCGGGTTTCGGGTTGCGGGGCTTCGTCCAGGGTTTAGGGTTTAGGGTTTAGGGTTGAGGGTTTAGGGTTTAAGGTTTAGGGTTTAGGGTTTAGGGTCTAGGGTTTAGGGTTTAGGGTCTAGGGTTTAGGGTTTAGGGTTTAGGGTTTGGGGTTGGGGGTTTAATTAGGGTTATTCTTTAGGGTTTAAGGTTTAGGCTTAGACTTTCGGGCGTAGCAGGGGTTGGGAAAGTTATGCGCGCACAGGCCCTCACGGTACGGACGGTCCAGGAGTAATTCAGGGAGACGCATCCCCAAAACACAAACGTCGAGAAGAGTCCTCTCAGTTGCTGGGGTCATACGCCCCCCCAAAAAGTGCACACTTTCAGTGTTATGAGAGGTTCTAATATCCCAAAAAGTGTAATGTGTGCTCACTCAGCTACTAAGAGTCCTCGGAGCATCCTCAGCCCCAAGTCAACCTGCAAAACTTCGGCTTAGGCCTTGAAGGCGTAGCGTGGAGGTAACGGTCAGGATTTAGGTCTAGAGGTGAGGTCACTGAATGAGTCTGGCGTAAGGTTTAGGGTTTAGGGTTTAGGGTTTAGGGCTTCAGGCTTTGGGGTGTTCGAAGTTTTTGGGTTGAGATCAGCGAACGCCCGGTTCCTAAACCGCACGCCACATGGGTTTGCAGGGTCTAGCGTTTGGGATGTGGGGGTTTACGAAAATAGGGCAACCCAAAACAAATCCCAAATGGTAAGATTCCTCAGAATAGGGACCCCAATAAGGTACCCCGAATTTCGGAAACCCTAAGCCAAAAACCCCAAACCCTCAAACCCTAAACCGTAAAACCCTAAAACCCTAAAAACCTGAAAAAAAAAAAAAACCTAAAGCCCTAAAACCCTAAAACCCTAAAGCCCTAAAACCCTTACACCCTAAAACCCTAAAACCCTAAACCCTAAAACCCTAAAACCCTAAAACCCTAAAACCCTTACACCCTAAAACCCTAAAACCCTAAACCCTAAAACCCTAAAACCCTAAAACCCTAAAGCCCTACAACCCTAAAACCCTAAAACCCTAAAACCCTAAAACCCTAAAACCCTATAAAACCCTAAAACCCTTAAAGCCCTACAACCCTAAAACCCTATAAAACCCTAAAACCCCAAACCCTAAAACCCTAAAACCCTAAAACCCTATAAAACCCTAAAAATCTGAAACCCTAAACCCTAAACCCCAAAATCCTATTTTAACCCCAAACCCTAAACCCTAAACCCTAAACCCTAAACCCTAAACCCTAAACCCTAAACCCTAAACCCTAAACCCCAAACCCTAAACCCTAAACCCTAAACCCTAGGGGCCGCTTCGATCCTACCCTTACTGGTGGAGGGTCACGAAGCTCTTCCTGCCTCGGTCAGGCGCAGCCACCTTGCAGGGTTTAGGGTTTAGGGTTTAGGGTTTAGGGTTTAGGGCTTAGGTTTTAGGGCTTGGGGTTTGGGGTTAAAGGTTCAGGGTTTAGGGTTTACCCTAAAGCCCTCGGGCCTTAAGAGATCTGAAAACTACACCCTGCCAACCCCCCCATGCAAACTCTGTCTGAGAGGGGGGAAGGGGCCCAGGTGTCGCGTTTAAGGAGTTTAAGGTTTAGGGTTTCGAGTTTAGGGTTTAGAATTGAGTGGGGTTATGTTTAGGGCAGTGCTCTATGCGAATTCGGGCCCATGTCTTCGGGATACTTGCCTTGAGGCTGCGTCTTAGCCAAAGACCTAACTCTGGACATACTTACCCCAAACATCCTAGAAACCCTCAGGAGGGGGGGTGGGGGGGTTCAAGGGCTCATACGTTCCCCGACCCTCCCCCCCCCACCCGGAGGTTACCCAGCTTCGAAATCCTGAGCCCTAAGCCCGAAACCATGCTAAACCCTGAACCCGAAAACTCTAAACCCTGAGCCCTAAACCCGAAAACCGAAGCCCTGAACTGTACCACTTCGAGGGTTGAAGAAGGGCACGGCCTTGGCGGGCGCCTTGTAGGGGGTGGCTCGGTCTCATCAACCTTTTCAGGTGCCCGCGAGTTGCCCACCGTGGTTGTGGTTAGGGTTTAGGGTTTAGGGTCTCGGGCTTCGGGCTTAGGGTTTAGGGTGTTGGGTTTAGGGTCTAGGGTTTAGGGTCTAGGTCTAGTTGGGGTTTGGGGTTTAGGGTTTAGGGCCAAAAGGGGTTAAAGGGGCTAGGGTTTAGGGTTGCGGTCTCAGGTCCCGTTGAATTGTTTCAGGCCGGGGAAAGTTTCGGGGAGTTTCTGTACAGGGGCTTGAGGGCTTAGGGATTAGGGTTTGGGGTTGAGGGGTAGGGTTTAACTCGGGCATCTAGGGGCCCTAATGCAGCTAAGCAGGTTGCGCGCCTCAGCAGCACGGCTCAGTGGATCTATGATGCCTGAGGCCATGGACACCAGTGGGTCGCCATCAACGACCTGGCTCTCGGGTTTAGGCTTTAGGGTTTAGGGATTATTTAGGATTTAGGATATAGGGTTTTTGGGGCAGAAGTCGTCCTACGCTTCAAAGGACGGGATCTTGAACAACCCTAAACCCTAAACCCTAACCCCTAAACCCTAAAGCCTAAACCCTAAACCCCAAACCCTTAGTAGGGACTATAGTCCCTACTAAGGGCTTTTCGTGTAAGGGGGAACATCCCAAGGTCTCAGGGGTTTAGGGTTTAGAGGTTAGGGGTTAGGGGTTAGGGGTTACGGGTTAGGGTTTGGGGTGGATTCTCCTTGAAGGACTAAAGCTGGGGCTTGTGCGGCGGGGAGGGGGAGGGTCTTCCTTTGGTTTCGGCTGTTTCTTTGTGTTTACCAAACCCTTAAAGCCCCCAAATGGAACAAAAAGAAGCCTCAACCCCAACCCTGCCCAAACCCTATGCTCTAAGTAGCGGTAGAGGGTTTAGGGTTTAGGGTTTAGGGTTTAGGGTTTAGGGTTTAGGGTTTAGGGTTTAGGGTTTAGGGTTTAGGGTTTAGGGTTTAGGGTTTAGGGTTTTGGGCCTAGGGTTCCCCGATGCCCAGGCGCCGTGACGCAGGTGCGGCAGCGGAATTGCCGCAACGCCGCCACAAAGGGGCCGGAGGGGTCCGACAAAGCCTGGATTTCGAGGGGTTTGGGGCTCAACTATAGGTTTTAGGGTTTAGGGTTTAGGGCTTAGAGGCTTCAGGGTTTCTAGGCTTTAGGGTTGAGGGCCTGGGCTGTGCTTGAAGTCCCAGACCCCTGCAAGTACTAAGCCCTAAAGGGCCTTAAGCTCGAAGCCCCCAAAGCCCTGAATTCCGGGGCGGGTTGAATTCCGGGGCGGGTTCGCACCCTACCCCCAAAGCTGAGGGTTTCGGGTTTAGGGAGATGGTACACCTGAAACTCTCAACTACAACACCCTCAACCGAAAACCGAAAACCCTAGACCCTAAACCCTCAACCCTAAACCCTCAACCCTAAACCCTAAGCCCTAAACCCTAAGCCCTAAACCCTAAACCCTAAACCTAACTTCTTTAAAACCCGAAACCCTGTGTATCTAAATAAGTTCATGGGTCCCCCTCCCCACCCCCTCTATACTACCCCCCTCGGTTCCCCCCTTAAGGCTTAACTATCCTTAAATGGCCTTAGCTATGAGGGAACCTAGGGGGGCGGAGTATAGAGGGGGGTAGTAGGGGAACTCATGATAAGTATACCCCTAAAAGAACCCCCAATACTCTAAAACCTGCGCATACAACTATGCATGCTCATTCTTTTTTTATGAAGCCCGCCGTTCTTACCTAGGAGTTGCAGTGACAGTAGGTCGCCACTTCTCAAGGTTGGGCTTCAAGGTTCAGCTGTACCCCCGAACCTCTGAGTAGGGTCTCGAAGGGCCGTGAAGTGGGTGTTTAGGGTGCTTCAGGCTACTAGGGTTATTAGGGTCATGGGGGCTGTTCGGGCTTAGAGTTGGGATGTTCCACCTTATACTAGCAGTCCTTCATCGGGATTATAATGGGGTAGTATAATGCCTGTTCAGGACTGTTAGTAGAAGGGAAAACATCCCAAGTTTGGAGTCTAGAATGATGAACCTAACAGCCGTACCATCTTGACTTAGAAACCGTACCATCATGAGGGAGCCTGTCAAGATAACACCTGTCATGTAGTACTAAAAGAGCTCTCTTGGCCGCAGCACCCATCACACCTTGAGACCCAACCCCTGTTTCTAGGAGATAAAAGTTTCATGATTACTGGCTTTCTAGGAGTTACAGCGTTCACCATGAATCCGCCCTTGAGACCCTTACCAACTTCACGAGCCACCTATTGAATCTTGAGTTACAGGGAATAATATGCTACAACCTTAGGATGAACGTAACATGACAGGTGAACTTCATGAACGGTCTAGCTCACGGATTCTATCTCTAGCTCCTGTACCATCTTGACTTAGAAACCGTGCCATTCATCTCTCTCACTCTTGTTCCACAGCCTTGTTCACCCATCACACCTTGAGACCCTAACTCTCATATCTTGGTCTAACCGTTCACACCCTGGAATCGCATGCCAGGTTAACCGTGTAAAAGCCCTATTAATAAAATACTAAAGGCGCGAACAAAGTAGAACCCTAAAGCCTAAACTCAACGCTTAGGCTGCGAAGCATTCAGGGTTGAGGGGCTTGTCTCGATTTAGAAGGTCGGGCGCTTGCATGATTTAAGGTATACAGGGTTCTGGGTTAGGGTTTATAGGTTTTGTAGGGTTTACCGGACTTGCGGGGTTTCGGCTTTGGAGTTTCAGCTTCTGGGTTTAGGGTTTAGGGTTTAAGGTTTAGGGTTTAAGGTTTAGGGTTTAGGGCCTTCAGGCCTAGTGTTTACGACAGAAACCCTTGAACGCACGAACCGGCCTGGAGGTATGCCTGACCTGGAGCAGCTCTTAGTTTCGGGTTTAGGGTTTAGGTTTTAGGGTTTAGGGTTTGGGGTTTAAGGTGCAGGGTTTTACCCTCCATTCCGCCCTCCCAAAACTCTAAACCCCAAAGAGGTCATCAGGGGGTCCATTAATCGTACTATCATTCAGAGCTTCAGGCTTTAGGCTTTTCCTCGGTTAGAGATTCCGCTTGGGACGTGGCCAACCCTAAACCCAAAACCCTAAACCCTAAACCCCAAAACCCAAAACCTAAACCCTAAAACCTAAACCCGAAACCCGAAGCACACCGAACATGCCCCCTAAAACTAGGAACTAGGTCAAGGGTGGCTCGGACGCTACCCCCCCCCCCTCAACCAAAGCCGGCCTGGGGAGCCATCTGTCACACAAAGCTGTGCCAGCTGAGGTGTCAGACACGAGGTCAGCGGGCCAAGGAGATTCCTGCGCAGTTGGGGGTTTAGGGTTTAGGGTTTGGGGCTTAGGGCTTAGGGTTTAGGGTTTAGGGTTGAGGGTTCCGGGGTTATCGGTTTAGAGGGTTGGAGGGCTAGAGGGTCAACAAACACAGGGTTATAGGGGTGTCAGAGCGTATTTGGACAGCACGCACACGGAGGCTTTGCAGTGTTGGGTTGGCCTTCAGAGAAACTGACTGCGACTGTTTCGGTCAAGGCACCTTTGGTCCTGCACACCCTAAACCCTCAACCGGCTAAACCCTCAACACCCCCTTCTTTGGCGGTACCTGGAGGCCGTCCAAAAGAGGATCGAGGTAGAAGCTCGAAAGTCCTGAGGCCCTGAAGCCCAGAACTTCATAGTAAGGGGCCCGAACACCTGAACCCTAAAACTGGGGCCTTTATGCGGGCTACAACTACAGTTGCAACTGGGCTATTAATACCCCAAACCCCGAACCCTTAACCCTAAACCCTAAACCCTAAGCCCTAAACCCTGAACCCTAAACCCCCAACCCTAAACCCCCTATCGAGCGCACCTCCACGCGTGGAGTGGAGACGTCCAGCAGGCGCGGATGCCAAGGTGAGGTGTCGAGAGGGACATGTAGTGACCCAACTCCAGGCCTTAAAGATGTTTAGGGTTTAGGGTTTAGGGTTTAGGGTTTAGGGTTTAGGGTGTAGGGTTTAGGGTTTAGGGTCTAGGGTTTAGGGTTTAGGGTTTAGGGTTTAGGGTTTAGGGTTGAGGGTTTAGGGCTTGGGTTTAGGGCTAAGGGCTTAAATGCAGCTTGCTAGGTAGCCCCAGAACCATGTTAAAATAGGGGTGCCCTTGTTGGGGGTGGTTACTTTTTTTGGGGGGAAGCTAGAACCAAAAAAATAAAGAACGAACAAAGCCTAAACCCTTAAAGCCTCTTAACAAGCCCCGGGGTTTAGGGTTTAGGGTTTAGGGTTTAGGGTTTAGGGTTTAGGGTTTAGGGTTTAGGCTTTAGGGTTTAGGCTTTAGGCTTTAGGCTTTAGAGTTTAGGGTTTAGGGTTGAGGGTTTAGGGTTTAGGGTTTAGGGTTTAGGGCGTTCGAGGGAGCCAAGGGGTCCCGTATTCCTTGCCTTGACACAGGGTTTATGCTGCTGCAACCTTTGATCATAAAATTCTAAACAAGTGAACAATGGGTAGAAACTAAACAATTTAAGAGAAATGTGACCCAAATTTCATCGGAAATTTCACAAAACAATGTCCTAACTTTCAGAATTTGTTCATACTCTTTTGGTGTAAAGTTTATTATCTGTTGTGAAATCTTCTCAGGGTTTCCTTGTAAATATTGGATGTAGGGTGTCCGATTTGGGGATACTAGCACCAAAGCCCTACTTAACATCAAACGAGCTCCTCATGAGCTTTGGGGGCTGGGGGAGGGGGGGGGGTTAGGGATTAGGGCGTTTCAGAAGTTTGGGGTTCAGGCGTTTAGGGTTCAGAACGTGAGGCCAGCGGCCCATTCCCCCGTTTCACAAGGGCAAGGAACTTGGGGGTTGTACGGGAGGCAACGGCCATATTCCCAAAACAAGGCCTGCGGCGCAGAAAAAGACCACCCGCGCTCACACAGGTGCACATCTCCGCTTTCCGGCTCGCGGGTACGTCCATGTTTTGTTCGCACGATGATTACGTCCATGTTACTGCAGTGCGTGAGAAAGGCCAGCGCATCCCAGCAAGTGCATGCACGCCCGTCAGATGGCACTCGGCCTAGACTCGGCCCTAGAAACTGGTCACAAAATCGTGACCCGATGTTGCTTACTGGATGCGACCGCTGGGGTTGGTCAAACGACACGATTTCGCAGTGCCTGACACACTTTCCTACATTCCCCCGACCCCGTTCTCTAGCACGTTTTGTTTTGTATTTTTCGCCGCACGCCCAAAACAAGGCCCCCAAAGCCCAAAGCCGTAATTCCTCGTGATCACTTCTCTGTTTAACAGCTTCACCTAAGGCACGAACCATTGCGCGCAGTTTACGGTTTAGGGCTTGGGGCTTAAGTTAAAGGTTTGGGGTTTAGGGTTTCGGGTCCAGGGTCTTGGGGTTTGGGGAGATGTTTTTTTCGGGCTTAGGGCTTAGGGTTTAGGGTTTAGGGTTTAGGGTTTAGGGTTTAGGGTTTAGGGTTTAGGCTTTAGGCTTTAGGGTTTAGGGTTTAAGGTTCGTGCTGGGCGAAGGACACGTGCGCACACACCCCTCAAGCCTGTGGAAAAGCTCCAACAAGGTCCTCAGCTTTAGGGTTTGGGGCTTAGGGTTTAGGGCTGAGGGTTTAGGGATTAGGGTCCCTAAACCCTAAACCCTAAACCCTAAACCCTCAACCCTAAACCCTAAACCCTAAACCCTAAACCCTAAACCCTAAACCCTAAACCCTAGGTTTAGGGTCTGGGGTTTAGGTGAAGTGACTGCGAATACGCTCTTCAGGTCCCTCAGCCCTGAACCCTGAACCTGACCTCAACCTCAAGCACAAAGCACATAGCCCCTAAACCCTAGGCTCTAAACCCTAAACCCTAAACCCTAAACCCTAAACCCTAAACCCTAAACCCTAAACCCTAAACCCTAAACCCTAAACCCTAAACCCTAAACCCTAAACCCTAAACCCTAAACCCTAAACCCTAAACCCTAAACCCTAAACCGAAACCCCTCCGGGTTGCCCCACCATCCTTCTGGAAGGCTCTCAGGATGCTCGGCAGCGCCCCACCTTGCGATTTCCCGCAGCGCGAAGTGGAGAGGGTTTGGGGTTTAGGGTTTAGGGGTTAGGGTTTAGGGTTTAGGGCTTAGGGCTTAGGGGTTTAGGGTTTAGGGTTTAGGGTTTAGGGGTTTAGGGGTTTAGGGTTTAGGGGTTCAGGGGTTCAGGGGTTCAGGGGTTCAGGGGTTCAGGCGTTCAGGGGTTCAGGGGTTCAGGGGTTTAGGGGTTCAGGGGTTTAGGGGTTTAGGGGTTTAGGGGTTTAGGGGTTTAGGGGTTTAGGGTTTGAGTAGTATACTGAGTGAAAGAAAGGCCCGCGAATAGGATGAGCAAAGACCCCCCTAGGACGAAGGCGACAATTAAGTCTCATCAAACGGGCACTAATCGTCTGTTTAAGAATGTGGGGCCCGTAGAAAGTCCCAACAACATGCTGTTACTACGGCTGCCTTTGGCAACCCCCAAGCCATGGCCTGCAAACCCCATTTTTCTCCTCCCTGGCACTCAGGGCGTCTCATCTTCAGGACTCCCTAAACCCTAAACCCTAAACCCTAAACCCTAAACCCTAAACCCTAAACCCTAAACCCTAAACCCTCTTAGTCTTGCACAAAAAGTTGGTTTACTGACGAGCCGTAGGCCGTAGAACGCACCCGACCACCTCAAGCAAAACCTCATCCCGTGGTCAGCCCGCCGCGAGCCTCGCTACTCAACTTGTTCTACATTTTTCTAGGGCTTTAAGGCTCAGGGTCGAAGGTTTAGGGCAAAGCCAATCTGCCCCCTCCACCTGCAGCCACGGCTCAGGTCTTAAAAAGAATTTCGGTTTTAGGAGGCTCGGCTTTGATGCCCGACAGGCTACCAGAAGCACCGTGTTCTCAGAGTTCTAAACCCTACAAGTCCTCAAATTCCCCTCAAGGCCTTGTTGCCCCAAAGGCCCCGAACCTTTCCTGGGCATCAAGGACTCCCAACACGTGCAGGATCGATCCGAAACTCAAGCAGCACCCAAGCTGCTCGTGGCAGTTGGGAGTATTAGACTCGTACCCTGAAGGTTGCATCCCCAAGGGTTCCCCTGAATATACTCCTTACGTGGCCCTCATATTCCCTTTGGGGACCGAGGTAGAGTCCTATAAGTTTTGGGGTCTGGGCTTACCCTAAACCTCGGACATCCTAGCTCCATCCCTCATCCGTTTCCACATTTCCACGCATGGCGCAAAGTGGTGTTCGCAGCATTTCTTTGCATGTGTCTGTATGTTCCAGACTTGAGAAGAAACTGTATCTAAGCTGCTGTTTGCGCATATGCTCTGACTGGCGGGTATATATATATATATACACAAACAAAGTAAGGAATATCAACACGCCCCCGTCCACACCACACTCCTTCAACGTCTTCAAAGCTGCAAAGCATACGAAGCGTTTATGGTGGTTCACGCTCACCAACTGGCAGTCTTCTCCGCCTAACCCTAAACCCTAAACTTTCTGGCTCGATTTCAGGCTTGGGGATTGACTGGCTAGCTAGGCCACGCCGCGCCCTGGCTCGATGTAGTCCACCCCAGAACCCTGAAGATTTACAAGTCGAAACTACTACTTGCTTAAGAACCCCCCAAAAAAACAAACATATTATTCCTTATAAGGTAATAGGGATTATCAGTTTCATTCTTTTGGGTTCTTAAGCAGATAGTAGGTAAAGGCCTAATAAACACCGAACTCACATGGGGTTTACGGGTCCTTATGTTAAGGAGATCCTACTATCTGGTGGTCTATATCAGGGGCCCCTTATTATCGTAAACCCCCACGCTTCTGGTAAATCGGATCAGGATTGAGCCCATGTTTTTGGGCCAGGAGGTGCCTGGGATGCACGCAACAAGGAGCCGCAGAGTTTCGTTGACTGAATGGGTACACAGTGCGTCGATGTGAGGCAGGGGGAACCAGCAGCACATACTCCAGACGCTGTCAAAGCAAAAATCGAGAAACAAGAGAAGCAAACGCAACACCGAAAAAAACCCTAACCCCAAACCCTAAACCCTAAACCGCTAAAACCCTAAGCCTAAACCCCTTAACCCCCACAACCCAAGCCCTCAAGTTTTTCCTTTTTTGCATCCAAAAGCCCTACTGCAAACCCCCAGAGGGTTTAGGGCTGACCCTAAACCCTAAACCCCAAAAGCCTAAACCCTGACGGGTTTAGGACCCTGAAGGGTTTAGGATTGAGCTGTTGGTTCTAGCCCACCGCAGAAGGGGGGGCGACGGTGGACAGCAGGCGTTTAGGGGTGCAACAGTCCTTGGGGCCCTCCAAGACGGCACCGCGCGAACCCGAAGAGGGTTCAGGGCTGACCCTAGACCCTAAACCCTAAGCCCTAAACCCTAAACCCTAAACCCCAAAACCCTAAACCCTGAGGGTTTTGGATTGAGCTGCTGGTTCCAGGAAACACACGCTGTCGCAACTAAAAGCTCGCCAAAAGCCTTTCGCAGGTGGCAGCTACACGAAACGATGAACCAGAACCCTGATCCAAACTTTCGGATTTAGGGTTCAGGGTTCAGGGTTTAGGGTTTGGGGTTTAGGGTTTAGGGTTCAGGGTTTAGGGCTTCGTGTTTAGAGAGCATGCTCGACCTGAGCCCTCAATAGAGCTCCGGTTCTTAGTTGGGAGTTTGGGAATTAAGCACCACTCACTGGGCACCTAATTTCCCTGATTCACTACCAAGAACTGACTAGTAACAGAATCCACCATCCTGATCCCAGCATGCCCTCAAATCGTACAGTTGTTTAGGCATTAGAGTTTGGGGTTTAGGGTTTAGGCTTTTGGCCTCAGGCTTTAGGCTTTAGGGGGACTGCCGGATCATGCAAGGGGAGACAAACCCTGAGCCACACCTGCGGAAGACAGATAAGCCCTTTCTGCACATCTCGATATCCAGGCGAGACTTGCGACCACAATACAATGCCTAGTTGAGCGTTTGCTTAAGAACCCCCCCCCCCAAAAAAAAACACATATACAAGATTGAAATCTCTATGTTACCCTTCTAAGGAAGAATATTTTCATTTTTTGGGGAGGGTTCTTAAAACAACTAGTAGAACCCAAGATGCAACAAGAACAATAAGGTAATATGCATGCCCACCCGGCGGACAGCGAGTCACTACAACTATCCAATGTTTATTGGCCTGTGGAACGATGTGAAATCGTCGCATTTCGTCCGTTGGAACGAAACCAGTTCCACTTCATTGCTTGTCAGGCGTTCTGTGAGTTCTGTGCACAGTTGGAAGGAAGCACCGGCAAAGTATTGCACTGCCAGAAAGAATACCTACTCAGAAGTCAAGCGGCCGGCCACTGTCTCTCTCGGGGCTTCACGAGTGTGGATTGAGGTGTTTCGGGATTAGGGATTCGGGTTTAGGGTTTCGGGTTTAGGGTTTAGGGTTTAGGTTTAGGGCTGCGGGACTTCAGATTGAGGATTGAGGTGTTTAGGGATCAGGGCTTGGGGATTTGGCCCTCGGGGTTCGGGACTCCCCCTTGGTTGGGTGATGAATGGGTCTTGTTTCCACTGTTATTGGTGCGTGTTTTTCGGGCTCCGTATATATGTTGGTGAGTGTACATAACTGGTGTCCTTTTGGGGATACCAGAAATGAAAGCAACATACTTCAGATGCTCTGTGTTATTTTGCCTTTTGGTTTTTTGGGGCGTTTGAAGACTGTCAGGCTTATAGAACTCGACGCACCCACAAAAGAGACTCTCTGGGCAACACCGATTGTCAAATTGTGGGCAACCCAGGCAGCCCGAGCTTGAAATGCAGTTTTGCTTAAAAATTGCTCTTCTTGAGCATCCTCCGGGCCGTTCCCACAAAAGGGAACTTCATTAGCAACTACCATGCGGCTTCCAGACAGGGCTTTGCACCGGCAAAGAGCCCTGATGACAGGAAGTCACCGTTGCCTTTAAAGGGCCGCCCGTTGCTCCTTTTAGGGGCAGCCCTCCTGGGGACCAAATGAACCCTAAAATTGGGGTCATGTACCCTATACTACGATAATTCCTATTAAGGTAGTATGAAAACCCTAAACCCTAAACCCTACTATACCCTAAACCCTATTTTAAGGTTCATTTTTGTCCCCAAGGTCCTCCTCCTCCTGATCAGATAGGGGGCACTCACTGTCGCTCGGCGCTGCTTCAGCATCGGGTTCGGCCTCCTGGTGGGAGCTCGGAAGGAAAGGACTTATACGGGTTTAGGGTTTAGGGTTTAGGGCTTAGGGTTTGGGGTATTATACTTGGAGCCCTTAATTAAGTGCCCTAATATGGCTACAAGTACAGTTCCAAGTACAGTTATGAAGGGCCTATAAGTACCATGAACCTCCCAGTATGGGGCTTCTGAAATTAGGGGATACCTTATTGTATAGGGGTCCTTACTATAAGGGGATCCTGTGCGGTCAAGCGTAGGTGGGGCAAGTGATCTACTCCAAACCCGAAACCCTAAATCTTGTACTATCACACCGCCCCCTAAACTAGTTCATGGTTGGGATAATATTCACAATCAAAATGTCTATTCCTTATTGGGTTTAAGTACCCTTAAGAATGAAAAATGCTACCCAACTATGACAAAGTAAACAATCGCTTCTGCGATCAAGTCAGTTGGTCGGCCTCCTCTGCCTCCGGACCCGGGGCAGGGCCTGGCGCGAGGGTGCAGATGAAACCCTAAACCCTAGACCCTAAACCCTAAAGCCTAAACCCGAAACCCTACACCCTAAACGCTGCCGCGGTTGCGATTGCTGTTGCTGTTTTACAGTGCCAGAGGTGCCCCTCGATTGCATTTGCTCTCTTCAAGTTTGAGGGTATAGGGTTTAGGGTTTAGGGTTTAGGGTTTAGGGTTTAGGGTTTAGGGTTTAGGGTTTAGGGTTTAGGGTTTAGGGTTTAGGGTATACACCCCTGAACCCTTCCCTGTAGATTTACAACTGCTACTCCCCCATGAGCACCTGCATAGCACTACCCTCCTCCCGCCGATCAGGCCTAAACCCTAAACCCTAAACCCTAAACCCTAAACCCTAAACCCTAAACCCTAAACCCTGAACCCTGAACCCTAAACCCTAAACCATGCCTGCGTGAACGACGGGCCCAGGGAGGGCAGGTTGCGTGAGCAGTCGATCAGCTCGATTTGGCAAGGCCGCCACGTAGTCCTGAGCCCAGGCTTCCAAGGCTTGGAGTCAGGGTTTAGGGTTTAGGGTTTAGGGTTTAGGGTTTAGGGTTTAGGGTTTAGGGTTTAGGGTTTAGGGTTTCGGGTTTAGGGTTTAGGGTTTAGGGTTTAGGTTGGGGCCCAGAAGACTTTATACTCCTTACCCCTACAACGTTCACGCTCAGGGTTTCGGGTTCAGGGTGCTGTGACGATTTCCAGATGCAGGATCACGTGAACAGCACGACCGTCATAAAGCAGGGCAGAGATTTTTACGCAACAGACCAAGGGCGACAGCCTTCCTTCACCTAAACCCTTGACTTGACTTGCCGGCAAAACAAATTACAGGTACCATTTTGCAACCCTAAACCCTAAACCCTAAACCCTAAACTCTTAACCCGAATTCAATCCTAAACCCTAAGCCCTAAACCCTAAACCATAAACCCTAAACCCTAAACCCGAAACGGCGAAGGCCCACACTCCGAACCCCCTAAGGCTCTCCGGCTTAGGGGTTCATAATAGGGTTTAGGGTTTCGGGTTTCGGGTTTAGGGTTTAGGGTTTAGGGCTCTTAAGCATCCCCCAAGCCCCAAGCCTACGCCTGAAACATCGACTAGCCCCCCCCCCAAAAAAAAAACCTTAGAAGCATCAAGACTTAAACTTAACCACAAACAACTGCAAACCTTAAGCCCTAAACCCTGCGCCCAAAACCCTACACCCAAAACATTAACCCCCACAGAACTTCAGGTGAAAATCGTCCAGGTGAGAATCGTCCAGAAACCTCGGCTGCAAATCTTGGTCCTGCACGGGAGGCTTTGGTGTTGCTTTTGAGGGTTTAGGGTTTAGGGTTTAGGGTTGCAGGTGTAGGGCTGGAGCCGATTACGACATGTTGCACTCGGTTCTATCCCAGCCACTCATCCTGGGTACTTGCCAGTAGTGTTGTGGCTTGGAGCCTCTAGGGTACAGGGTATGTGTGGACGCACTGCTGGCCCTCGTGCCCCGTGCTCTGGGACACACTGCCGTCTAGCCTGCGCGCCCTGTGAGATGGGGGAGGGGACGGCGCTCTTCGGGTCCCTTCTAAAGCTTTGTGGGACCCCCTGAAACCTCTGTGGGACACCTGGAAGCCCGCCTGAACCCTCCCGGCATTTGAAATTGCGCGCGCTGCAGCCCGTTGGGACAGCCCCTGTCGAGGCGGCGCGCGCGCAACTACTATGCCCTGCGCTCATGTCTTTTGGGCTCATGCGGCTGGGTGAATCCCGGCTCAGGCCTCGAAAACTTCATATGGAAGCTGGTCTACATCATGGGCACATTGTGGGGGCCGGGAGGGTGTGGGGGGTGTGTCTCTCTTGAAATGTACTCCTTCTAGCCCCAACCTCCTGTCTGAAACTTTCAACCCCTGAACCGTCAACCCCCAACTTAAAAACCCGAGGCCCGAGAACTGGAGAATAGGAAGGAGCACCCAATAATAAACACTGCAACCTTCAACCTCAAACCGGGTTTAGGGCCTGGGGTGTAGGGTTAAGGGTTAAGGGTTAAGGGTTTCGGGTGTAGGGTTTAGGGGTTTAGGCTGAGGGTTTGGAATCTTCAGCCCACGTCCTTCGGATTGCAAAGGTCTTGGACTTCGTGAGAACTGGTATGCAGGTTGTTCATCGTTTGCGGGGCTCTTCACCATTAAAGGAAGACCGTCTTGCTTTAACTGCAAACCCCAAACCCCAAGTAAACCCTAAACCCTACTATGGTATCATAGTTTCGGTCAATCACAAGAACTCAGTTCGTACTTCCAAAGTTGCGCGGCAATTTTTCAGGGCAAGGAGCCTTTCGGGTTTGGGGTTTCGGGTTCACCCTAAACCCTAAGTTCGGGGTTAGGGCTTAGGGTTCAGGCTTTAGGTTTCGGGTTTCGGGTTTAGGGTTCAGGGTGGAGGGGACGGAACGTCAAGGCTTTTAAGGTTTCGTCCAGGCATTCCTGACTTCTGCTTTAGGTTGAGGATTTAGTGTTGTTGTTGAGGGTCGCAAGCAGGATTATTCCCTTGAAGCCTAAACCCTTAACCCAAACTCTAAACAAAACCCTTCAAACCCCAAGCACTAATTACGGCCTCAAGACAGGGGTAGAAGTCCTGCGAACGGATCGCGGGAAGGCTGGAAGCACGCAAAAGAGCTGGCATGTCACTGGACACCCCAAAGAAAGTCCTGCCGGGAGCCAAGAAAGCTCCTACGTAGACTTCTTTGGGGATAAGGGTTCCGGGCTTCGGGTTACACAGGGTACGGGGGAGTCCCGACTACGGAATACAGAGGGTAGGGTGAGGCAAAGGTACAAGTTAGGATTCTTGTTCAAGACTCTGCTTTGAGCTATGACTACAACTATTTCTGGACATGCAGGGCATAGGGCGACATGTTCTGCTATGGAAGGAAGCAAAAAGAAGGCGCCTGCTTACATGCAATTTGGACTGAGACTCAGGCAAAGCGCAGACTCGTCAGAAATATACGGGCCCATATGGGGTCAAGGGATGAGGGTTGAGGGTTTACGGTGTAGGGCTTTGTAAACGTCTGGGATGTGTACATACTCGCGATTCATGGCTTAGGGCCACTACGGACTGGTGACCCCTAAACCCTACACCCTAACCCTAAACCCTAAACCCTAAGCCCTAAACCCTAAACCCTAAACCCTAAACCCTGGTGAGGTGCCTCCTGTAGCAGAGATGAGGCATGGCTGCACGCCGCACTTCTTGCGCACCCGCTTAACTGTGAGCTTAACTAATCTGCCCCCTTGGGCCCAGCGACTTGCAAGCGACCGGAGATGGTTCTCGGAGAGCTTGGTTGGGGGATTCGGAATGTTGGGGTTTAGGGTCTAGGGTCTAGGGTCTAGGGTTTAGGGTTCAGGGTTTAGGGTTTAGGGTTTAGGGCTTAGGGGGCTTAGGGCTTAGGGCGATAGGAACAAGTTTACGGGTTGAGCATGTTTCGTGCTTCAGGTGCAATAGGATATGGGTTCAGGGGTCAGGGCTTAACCGCTTAACATTCATCTTCATGTGATAGGGGGGGGGGGGGGCTCTCAGCCCGGCGTCCACAACTACAGGAGGAGCGAAATGATGTGATTTACAAAGCAGTCTCCAGTATCAGTAGGTCCCCTCCATCCTTCAAAAGCTATGACCTAGGGTGCTCTAAAACCTTGAACCCCCCCCCTCCTCACCCTAGACCCTAAACCCCAAACCCTAACCTCTCTTTCATATATGGGAACCTCTATTGCATATATAATGATTTACACCCTCATGAGTTCGTCGGCAAATGCCAAAACTTCACCGGCAACTGCAAAAAAAAACAACTGCGGGGTTTAGTGTTGAGAGTTCAGGGTTTAGGGTTTAGGTGGGGCATAGGCTTGTGTGGGCCCGAGGGTGTGGGGCATAGGGTTTAGGGCTTCAGGATTTGAGGACCTTGTGTTTGCCCGAAAGTCCGGCGCCCAGGGTTTGTGGAGCAAACTTCATATTTTTCTGAATGTTGGGTATTCTTCCAATGCTCGGAAAATGGCGCTTGACTAGTGAATGCTTGGACTGGAGAACCCTAAACCCTAAACCCTAAACCCTAAACCCTAAACCCTAAAAACCCCAAGCCCTTGTATCTTCCTGCGGCTCACAAGACACTGCACTGAGCTGGCCACGGATGATGATTCCACCTCTGTCAAAGATCTATAGACAGACAGGCCAAGCTCCAAGAGATATCATGGGCTTGTTTCAGGGCTTAGGGTTTAGGGTTTAGGGTTTAGGGTTTAGGGTTTAGGGTTTAGGGTTTAGGGCTTAGGGTTTAGGGTTTAGGGTTTAGGGTTTAGGGTTGGTTAGGGTCATCGGATTGGGGGTACTTAGGGCCGTGGGGCTGTCAAAATTCAAGTTCAGGATTGGAAGCTTGGGATCTGCCATGTCCAAAAACTTCCCGAACTTCAACCCTAAACCCTAAACCCTAAACCCTAAACCCTAAACCCTAAACCCTAAACCCTAAACCCTGAACCCTAAACCAACAACCCTAAACCCTCATTAAACCCAAACACCCTAAACCCCTCCACCCTGAACCCGAAGGCCCTAAACCCTACTAGACCCTAAGCCCTGGCTGCCATGAAGGAGCAACATGGGGACGTGCAGGCTGTGATACCCCAAAGCCCTCTCGTGCCCCAAACCCGAGCACCCCAAACCCGAGACCCGAAACCCCCTTCAAACAAACATAAAAATGCTATAGGAAGAATAACCGACAAGCGCTGGATATACCCTGAACTCTGGACCCACCCTAAACCATACACCCACAAACCCTAAACCCTAAACCCCAAACCCTAAACCCTAAACCCGACACCCACAAACCCTAAACCCTAAACCCTAAAACCCTAAGCTAATCTGGACAAAGGGCCCATGGAGTGGCCAACGACGTGCAGTCGGACCGGAAGGTCAAAACAGGCAAGCTCCTGCGTCTAGGGTTTTAGGGTTTAGGGTTTAGGGTTTAGGGTTTTAGGGTTTTAGGGTTTTAGGGTTTTAGGGTTTAGGGTTTAGGGTTTCACGGTTTAGGGTTTTGGGTTTGGGGTTTGAGGGTTTAGGTCCTGAAAGCTCAGGGATTTTTAAGTTTAGGGTTTGCAGCGGATGGGGCTTGGGGGGCTCTAATTAGGGTTCAACGGGCATGGCCGTTTCCAATTTGCAAAGTTTTGGGGGGGATTTTGCAGGGCGGCTAGGGCCTTGAGGCGAGAGAAGACCCTAAACCTCAACAGATCAGAAAACCCTAAACCCTAAACCCTAAACCCTAAACTCTAAACCCTAAACCCTAAACCCTAAACCCAGAGTAGTGGATCTGAAGCCCTCAGCCCGGAATTCAATCCTAAACTGCGGGAGAACCCCCCTAAACTTACACCCCCGGCTTGGGCAACCCCCCAAACCCTAAAGCCTAAAGCCTAAAGCCTAAAGCCTAAACCCTAAACCCCAAACCCCAAACCCTAAACCGACGTCTGGGTGCTGGGCTCAGCGGCTCGGGGACTACCTGAACTGCTAGAAACCGACCCGAAAGCCTCTAAACCCTAAACCCTAAACCCTAAACCCTAAACCCCCCTAAGGCGAATCCACCTCCATAGTGCCCCCCTGGCCCAGTGGCTCCACGTTGATGAGGTGGCTGATCTCGTCTGCTGCCAGGGCCGCCAGTTGGTCGACCTGTTTGCAAACCGTGCTCTTGCAAAGGCATTTGAGTTTAGGGTTTAGGGTTTAGGGTTTCGGGTTTCGGGTTTAGGGTTTAGGGTTTCGGGTTTATGGGCGAAAGCCCTCCATTTGAAAAACCCAAAGCCGAATGGCTTGATTGCTCTACGAGTCAGCGATTCAAGTGGACACTAAACCCTCAACACCTAGGGGACTTGACCAGATTGTTCTACCTCGGGGTGCCTCATAGGATTCCAAACAGCTTGTATCCGATACCAACTGACGGGCGAGATCTGAATGTTTGCAGGTTTGGAGGGACAGAATTTGGGACTAAACAACCTCGGAGCTACGGGAATGTAATTTCGAAACTAAACGCTTGTCTCTTGAATGTGTTAGCAAGGACTCCACCCAAAAACAGGAGCTCTAATTGATACAGTGGACCCTTCCTGAAGTTTGACAGAGGCACGTCCTTCAGTCCAAACCTGCTTGTCAAGGAAGCACAGCAGGATTCGCGACCATCGCTGGTTGCAATTCGCGCCCTTTCGCCCTCAACCTAGTCCGGGGACTGCCTGGCTTTCCTAGTCTGCATCGCAACCTTCACAGCTTCTGCCCGATATCACAGCAAAGCCTAAACCCTAAACCCTAGACCCTAAACCCTAAACCCTAAACCCTAAACCCTAAACCCTAAACCCTAGACCCTAGAGGCCTGAAGACAAAGGGCTTTCCAAGGCCCAACAAGAAAAAAGCTAAAGGAAGTGCCAAAACCTACCAGCTTTGTTGTGTTTGAGGAACCAAGGGGGAAGGGATGGGGGTGTAAGGGGCGACATTCTAGGTCCTGATTATAACACAGCCCCTAGTAATTAGGGTTCCCAAAGAAGACCCATCATTTGGGGAACTGTTAGCGAAGTTCACTAAATTCGCTAAGCCTTAAACCCTGAAACCCCAAACCCAGACCTGCACCCAAAACCCAAAACCCTAAACCCTGAACCCTAAACCCTAAACCTCAAACCCTAAACCCTAACCCCTAAACCCTAAACCCTGAACCCTAAACCCTAAACCCTAAACCCTGAACCCTGAACCCTAAACCCTAAACCCCAAACCCTAAACCCTAAACCCAACTGGCTGAGCTCCTGACCCCGCTCGCCAGGAAGCGTGCGCCTGGCATGGGACGCAGCCGCAGCTCGGATTAGATTCGGGCTTTTTATAGGGTTTAGGGTTTAGGGTTTGGGGTTCAGGGTTTTTGTAGGGTTTATAGGGCTTATAGGGTTTGTAGGGTTTGTAGGGTTACGCGAAGCTACTATATTTAGATGTGTTTGGGGTTCAGTAGGTGTTTAGAATTCAACCCGAAGGCTATACGTAGGCCAAGAAACAACCGGGGGGTTTACGGTTTGAATTTTGGGTTTAGGGTCTGAAGTTAGGCCCCCAGAAAGCTGGGAAACAAGGGCACCTTTTGTTGGGGGGTCCAGGGAGGGATATATTTGGATTCAGAGCTCTACTTCAATGCTACAACGTCAGGTCGATCTCTGAATCCTCGAATTGTGAAACCCAAATTACAAGGGCTTGCGGGTTTCACGCTAAGTTAAAAAACAAAAAAAAGAGCCCTGAACCCAAAACAGGCGCCTCGAGCAAGGGATTGGAGCGCCACCACTTTCCAGCTGGGATACTGCGCGGATAGCACCTGGTACCTTACTCAGGCTCAAGGTTTCAGGATTAAGGGCTGCTGAAGAGCAAAAGACTCCGCTCTCTGAATATGGTCCCTTTTTGGGTACGCCGTACAATAAGGACCCCCAACGGGACCATGGTTTAGACAAGTGACCATATTGTGTTTAGGGTCAAGGGTTGTGGGGTTTTGGGGAGTTAAGTTTGGGGCGTGGGGGTTTGGGGCTTTGGGGCTTTGGGGTTACTTGAAGGTTCATGGGTACTTCTAAGTAGGGTCAGGAAATATCCATAGTTACCCGACCCATGAACCTCCAAGTAGGGTTGGGGCTCATTCCAGACCCCTAAACCCTAAACCCTAAACCCCAAACCCGGGTTTAGGGTTTGGGGACCCCACCCCCCCACCCCCCATCGACCTCAGGCCCGGACCAGGTGTCCCAGTCCTTGCAATCGCCACCTTATGAGATCGGGAGGGCTTAGGGTTTGGGGTTTAGGGTTTGGGGTTTAGGGTTTAGGGTTTAGAGAGTTGTAAGTGAGTCCCTCGCGGGCAAGGTGCTATAAAGACCTTGTGGAAGGACAGGGGGGGAGGGGGGCGGCGGGGGCAAGGAGGGGGTCCCTCCTTGACTGATGAGCACACTGAAAGTAAGTACTTACTATCCCTAAACCCTGAACCAAAAACCGTAGACCCTCAAAAAGAATCCTGATCTCAAGGAGACGTCCAGTACGCTGCGAAGAATACAGCAACAACAGCAAAGCACGACAGGAAACTGCTGTAGCCTCCCTCGCGCTGTGCACCACTCCACTTCTGAGGGCGGCGTGCAAAACAAACTGCAAGCCCTAAACCCTAAACCCTAAACCCTAAACCCTAAACCCTAAACCACATCACAAGACTGGTCCAGGGAGTGCAGAAGATCGCGCCGGTTTCAGGGCTTTACGGTTTGTTTTTTAGGGTTTGGGGGTTTGGGGGTTTTGTGGGTTTGGGGGGTTTTGCGCTTTTTGGGGTTTTTTTGGGGTTTTTTGGGGTTTTGGGTTGAGGGTATTCGGGCTTTAGGTTCTAGAGTTTGGGGTTGCTTGCCAGGTGGCTCATCCCATGCACGAGGACACAAAGGTCGATCTTACGGCCGGATCCCGCCACAGAGTGTCCTCAGCGAAAGCCCTGCAACCCCAAGGGTTAAGGGCTTAGGGCTTAGGGCTTGGGGTTTAGGGTTCAAGGGGAATGCCCCTCTGTCAACGCGCGGAGCATAGGCACGACTGGAGTGACGCACTTACATGTACTTACCAAGGGGCTACATCATCTGGATGCCGCAATCTTTGTGGTAGTTCTACATGGTGCGTGTCAGCTATCTGTCGAGGTTGATTGCAGCCAGAGTCGTGCAGCAGGTAGAGTCCTGTTACGCAACCTCAACGTCTACAAGCACTATATCCTTGAACCCTAGATTGTCGCAAGCCCGAGACTACTGCCCTAAACCCTGAATTCGAAACCCTAAACCGAACCTCTGTTGCGGCCGGGCTGCTTGGGGCGGCTTCATCTGGGCCTGCTATATGACTCTTCTCGCACCGACATCTCCGCAAGCAAAAAATGGGGAGGGTACGGCTTTGAAAGAGCTTGGGGGGATTTTAGGTTTAGGGCTCGGGTTTAGGGTTTATTTAGGGTTTAGGGTTTAGGGTTAAGGGTTTAGGGTTTATGGTTTAGGGTTTGCTCTTCTCCAGCACCCGAATCGCAAACCCTCTTCGGAAAGAGGCCTGGGGCTGGGGGTAGCTGGAGCTCTGTGGCCGGCTGCTCCATGGCATTCGGCAAGGAAGGGCCGTTGAGACTCAAGGGGTTTGCCAGAGCTTGATGGGCAGAACTCCGGCGGACTCTAGCCCGACCTCGCCCCTTTGTTTAGGGTGCAGGGCTTTGGGAAGTTGGGTTTAATTTCGGGGTTTAGGGGTTTAGGGGTTTAGGGGTTTAGGGGTGTAAGGGTGCAGGGCTTCGGGTTTAGAGGTTTAGCTGGGCATGAACCTCCGGCATGATGATTGGACCGACATCTTCCCGTGGTGGCCATCGGTACGTGAGCCAAGCTGTCGCAGCAACTGAGGAGTTCAGCTCCAGGGCTCCAGCTTTTCGGATGTCGGGGCCCTAAACCCCTAGACCCTAGACCCCAGACCCGAAACCCCTAGACCCCCAAACCCTACTTCCGTGCAAAACCTGAAAGAACCTCAGTATTCTCGCCTCTGGATTTGCAGGTTTTGAAGGCTTAGGGTTTAAGGTTGTTCTGGCTGCAGACCCAAGCGCGTGACCCCAACATCTCGAAATTGCAGCCCCCGCAAGATGGGGACCATTCGTATGGGTATACCTACACAGTATACCTTGTTGGGGATGGTCTGCAGAGGGAACCTGCTGTCTACAATTCAGGGCCTTTCTGGGCTGAAGATGGATCCCCAAACCCTAAACCCCAAACCCCAAACCCCAAACCCCAAACCCTAAACCCATACACCCTAAACCCTAAACCCTAAACCCATACACCCTAAACCCTAAACCCTAAACCCTAAACCCTAAACCCTAAACCCCTAGACCCCTAAACCCTAAACCCTAAGCCCTAAGCCCTAAGCCCTGAACCCTAACCTTGTCGGTCTGAGGCGGCCGGGCACTGATGGCAATTGCCAAGTCCACACTGCGGGGGGGAAGCCACCGGCTGGAGAGTTGCGAGGCCACGTCCATCCTGGGCAGGTTGGTTGGCGAACCCTAAGCCCTAAACCCTAAACCCTAAACCCTAAACCCCAAACCCTAAACCCTAAACCCTAAACCCTAGAGCCCGATGTCAGTGAAAGAGCTGCCCACGGCTCGCGAAAGTCTGGGAGCCCCTCTTGGGCCATAGGAAGGCCCGGTCCACACTCGAAGGAGGGTTTTAGGGTTTAGGGTTGAGGGTCTAGGGTTTAGGGTTTAGGGTTTAGGGTTTAGGGTTTAGGGTTTAGGGTTTAGGGTTTAGGGTTTATTGTTTAGGGTTTAGAGGGGCACGAAAGGGCCCACAAGGTGACCCTCGTTGAAAACCAAATGAGCCCTGAAATTGGGGTCATATACCCTACTTGGAGTTTCATGGTACTTCTTAACCAATCAAAACTGTAAGGGGCTGATAAGTGGGTGATAAGTACAGCGATAATTGGTTCCTAAGTACCATGAACCTCCAAGTACGCTTCTAGTAAGCTAGCGTTTGGGATGAGCACACTATGATAATTCCTATTCATCTCCCCCTAATATTAAAACCCCCTTACCCCCAGTATAGTTGTATTGTAGTATATGAAGGGGGGTCTTCAATGTTAGGGGGTAGGGGGGGGGGTGATTAAGCTATATGTACCAGAAACCCTGTTTAGGTTTCAATTCGTCCTTAAGGATTGCGCGCTACAACAAACCGCCATGTGTTCATTTCAGGGACTTCGCGTGGTCAGTTCTCAACTTCTGGTCCCTTTTGGATACCTTCAATATTAGGGGCCGTCTTGTATTAACCCTAAACCCTAAACCCTACATCCTAAACCCTAAACCCTAAACCCTAATAGTAGTCCCAAAAAGGGAGCCATAGCTTAGAGAAGCGACTTCGTGTCACATTACATCTACAGGCAGCCTTTTGAGCCCCGAAGACATGAAAGAGAGAACCCGACGTTCACCCTAAGGCCGAAAAACGTTCTCAAAAAACACGACGAAAGGGGAGGGTATACGGTTTTTAGGGTTTTTAGGGCTTAGGGTTTAGGGTTTAGGGTTAGTGCCGCCAAGCTGCCAGCAAAACTGAGCTGGGACGGAGGTCGCGACCTCGGCGTGATTGCGGGAAAGTCAGGTGGGAGGCCAGGCTGCAGCTCGTATTGCTTGGAGCTGCTCGGATGTTCCTCGCTGCAGTCAAACGGCGCGAACGGACAGAAGGAGATTGAGCCAAACCTGAAGAAGCTACAAAGATCTAAATCTAAATCTCCCAGAAAAAAAGGCCGAATTGAAGTTCCGTTCGCTCTCCAACACACACTCGGAACACTAAGGGCTTAGATGGTCTCGGGCTTAGAGAGCTTAGGGCCCCTAGGATGGAGGTGCAAGCAGTCCCCGGGTCCATAATATAGGATTTGGGGGCGCTAGTGGTTGATCTGGGGCTCGGGGATGAAACCCATGAAGCCCCTAAACCCTAAACCCTAAACCCTAAACCCTAAACCCCCTGAGACCGGCACATGCTTGTTGGCATAGTCGACGCCAGCCTTCTGAAAGTCGACGCCGATCGTCTGTGCCCCAAACCAGTCCTTGCAAAACCCTGAACCCTAAACCCTAAACCCCAAACCCTACGCCAACCCTAAGCCCTAACCCTAAACCCTAAGCTTCAAGCGGACATTGCTGCGGTTTAGGGCTTTGGGCGTTAGGGTGAAATGGTTTGGGTGGAAGTGCTCCTGAGGTCGTAGGCTTCTGAAGCATCGGCAAACAGTAGCCTAGGACCTAGGAAACATAACAGCTACCTTAGTGACTGCAGAACCCTAAAGTGAGGAACGTATACCCGTTACGACTAAAATGCCTTCAAAGGCACAGGACTCAAACCCTAAGCCCTATACTACTATAATCACTAAACCCTAAACCTTAAACCCTCGACCCCAAACCCTAAACCCTAGATCGCCGGCTCTGCTACCGCGGCAAAGGTCGCCAAGCACTGCCACTGAGAAAGGCACGGCTTTTGCGTGTTGGAGGCTGCCCCTGGCCCCTTGAAATTCTCTCATTCATGCTTCCCCTTGTACTCACAGTCCTTCATAGGACTAGGGGGTGCCCTAAACCCGAAACCCCAGACCCTAAACCCCCCAACCCTAAACCCTGACCTCTGGAAGGTCCCCGGTTTGGCAAGGGGCTTGGAGGCCAGAAGCCTACCCAGGCCGCTGGAACGCTGGAAGAGAAAACAACCTTGAGACAACCTTAGACGAAACACATGTCTGCCTTCCCCTGCGCGCTTGCCAGCACGCGACCTGCTGAGCACACCATGCACCTCTAAACCATAAACCCTACTTCGAGGTTCATGGCACTTATGAACCAATTAAAACTGTACTTAAAACTACAAGTGTTCTTTAGGGCACTTGAGGGGCTTACAAGTGGTGCTATCATTGGTTAATAAGTACCGTGAACCTCCAAGCAAACCCTAAACCCTAAACCCTTAGCCCTAAACCCTAAATAAACCCTAAACCCTAAACCCTAAACCCGAAACCCTAAACCCTAACCCTAAACCTTGCTTAGGCACATGGAACCACTCCGCGAAGTGGCCGCAGCCGGATCCAACCTGAGGGCTGCAAGGGCTGTTTTAGGTTTTCTCGGGTTTAGGGTTTAGGGTTTAGGGTCTAGGGTTTAGGGTTTAGGGTTTAGGGTTGAGGGTTGAGGGTTGAGGGTTTAGGGTTTAGGGTTTAGGGTTTAGGGTTTAGGGTTTAGGGTTTAGGGTTTACGGTTTAGGGTTTAGGGTTTAGGGTTTAGGGTTTAGGGTGTAGGGTTTAGGGTTTAGGGTTTAGGGTTTAGGGTTTAGGGTTTAGGGTTTAGGGTTTAGGGTTTAGAGTTTGGGCTCGGGGTGTCCAGGATGTCAGGGGTGGCTTGGACTTCTCCAACCTCGAGGCTGCATGCTTGGGGGCTTATACTTGGGGGCTTTCAGAAGAGGTCGAGAGCTTCAGGGTTAAGGGTTCAAGGTCTCGGGTGTTTACAGGACTGGCTTCTGCTTAGGGTTTGAGGGGCTCAAGATTTAGGGAATTGAGGGCTTGATGGTTTGAGGGTTTGAAGGTCTGAGGGTTTAAGCTTCAAGGCTTAGGAGCTTATGGGGCTCTTGGGAAAGTGGATAGCCTATGCAACATCTCTCCCAGCTGCCGTGAAGGTCACGCACTTTGGGGGCATTTGCAGAGGCACCTGCGTGACTCCCAGCCCTAAACCCTAAACCCTAAACCCTAAACCCTAAACCCTAAACCCTAAACCCTAAACCCTAAACCCTAAACCCTAAACCCGACAAGGGATAGTGCTGAGACAAAGGCGCCCTCGAAAGCAAGATGCTTTGAGCTCTGCCTTGCCCTTTCCGAGGTTAATTCGAATAGGGTTAAGGGCTTAGGGCTTAGGGCTCAGGGCTTAGGGGATAGGGTTTAGGGTGTAGGGTTTAGGGTCTAGGGTCTAGGGTTTAGGGTTTAGGGTTTAGGGTTTCGGGTTTAGGGTTTAAGGGTTTAGGTTTAGGGTTTAGGGGCTAACTATAGTGTGACTATGTAGGGACCATAATCATAAGGGAATGCTATTAGTATTCCGACCCCTACATTACACCCTGAAGCCTGCGCGGTCGAGTTCAAACCATCGAAAACATTACTCTTGCTCGCAGAGGCAAGCAGTCCTTGTCAACGCCTCGAATGGGCTTAGGCGTCTTCAGGAGGTTGCGAACGTACTCAAAAACTTTCGCTGCGCCAGGCGAGGAAATGTCAGCGTGCTTGCTGCTCCCGACCAGCTTCCGAAAGCGCTTTCCGTCAAAGATTTTCTTGAACTGATTGATGCTGAGCTTCGCTTCAGGGAGACATCCCCGGTACTCCTCCAAGAAGGCTTGAGCAATGACCTTCACGGACGGCTTCTTTGACTTCTTTGACTTCTTTGGCTTTGTTGGCTTTGTTGGCTTTGTTGACATTGGTTCTGGCGGCTGCGTCTGTGCTTCTAGGTCTGCCCTTACCAGCGAAGCAAGCTCATCGACATCGTCATTCACCAGCTTTCGCGCCTTCTTGCCACCACCATGCTGCTGCCTGAACTTCCCAAAGCGCGTGCCGCCATACACTGACATGATGCTCTGTGCAAGCTTAGGCACCGTTTTCCAACTCTGATACAAGGCTTTCTTTGAGCGGCAATATTCTAGAAACAGTGCCTGATCTGCGGCCCTCAGCGCAGACAGGTCAGACTTCTTTGACTTCTTCGACTCCTTTGGCTTTGTTGGCTTTGTTGACATTGGTTCTGGCGGCTGCGTCTGTGCTTCTAGGTCTGCCCTTACCAGCGAAGCAAGCTCATCGACATCGTCATTCACCAGCTTTCGCGCCTTCTTGCCACCACCATGCTGCTGCCTGAACTTCCCAAAGCGCGCGCCGCCATACACTGACATGATGCTCTGTGCAAGCTTAGGCACCGTTTTCCAACTCTGATACAAGGCTTTCTTTGAGCGGCAATATTCTAGAAACAGTGCCTGATCTGCGGCCCTCAGCGCAGACAGGTCAGACTTCTTTGACTTCTTCGACTCCTTTGGCTTTGTTGGCTTTGTTGACATTGGTTCTGGCGGCTGCGTCTGTGCTTCTAGGTCTGCCCTTACCAGCGAAGCAAGCTCATCGACATCGTCATTCACCAGCTTTCGCGCCTTCTTGCCACCACCATGCTGCTGCCTGAACTTCCCAAAGCGCGCGCCGCCATACACTGCCATGATGCTCTGTGCAAGCTTAGGCACCGTTTTCCAACTCTGATACAAGGCTTTCTTTGAGCGGCAATATTCTAGAAACAGTGCCTGATCTGCGGCCCTCAGCGCAGACAGGTCAGACTTCTTTGACTTCTTCGACTCCTTTGGCTTTGTTGGCTTTGTTGACATTGGTTCTGGCGGCTGCGTCTGTGCTTCTAGGTCTGCCCTTACCAGCGAAGCAAGCTCATCGACATCGTCATTCACCAGCTTTCGCGCCTTCTTGCCACCACCATGCTGCTGCCTGAACTTCCCAAAGCGCGCGCCGCCATACACTGCCATGATGCTCTGTGCAAGCTTAGGCACCGTTTTCCAACTCTGATACAAGGTTTTCTTTGAGCGGCAATATTCTAGAAACAGTGCCTGATCTGCAGTCAACGCAACCGGCGACTCTGTGTCGGCTCCTGCATCTTTCGTTCCCTGCAAGGAACGCTTAGTGTGTGCTTCGTAACCATCAAAGATCTTGCGCGGGTCCCGATCCTTCAGCTCCTTGAACGTGAACCAGCGGGTGCTTTTGTGTGCTTCATCCTCTAGATGGGGCAGTTCTCCGAACCACTGCTTGTCATTGGAGAGCACTACATTCCATTTCCCAGCATGCCTCCCGTATAAAACAGACAGGATCGCATCCGCAGCATCTTTTGCCTGACTTTCAGCTTGTCTGATGTGAATGCGACTCTCAGGAATCCCAGCTTTTAACAGCTTGGACTTTGCAGATTCAGCATCTACTGACTTCCCAACTGCCTTGTACACTACAGGCTCATGCTTCTCAGCCTCCAGCTTCCTCAACCATGGCACCACCTTTGCGGGCGGCATGGAATCCCCGTCGATGAACACCTTGACCCCTGCCACAGCCTCACGTTGCCGCTTCTTTGGCCTCGCCCTCAAAACGACTCTTGCCAACGGCAGCATGGTGAAGGTAAACGAGATCAACCTCCTCATCGGCGAAACGAAGCTCACGCATCTGGGCTGCTTGTATGCATCAGGTTGGCGAAGCGCCGGGCGTGCGAGGTTTGTTTGCGCCCGCTGCAAGAACCCTGGAGGATCCATGGCTACAGACCCCCCCAGACAGAACGAAGCAAATGCTTCGGGGCATTCAGGGTTCTTCGACAACAGCTGCCACGTGAAGCGATGAGTCTGCAGAAGTACGCAACCAACATAACAAGCAGTTTTAGTTCACCTTGCCTGAGAGGACTGGCATGCAGAACAAAAACCGCCCTCCTGCCTAAATGCTGCGAGGCTGGATACTACCCATTCTCGGGCTCAGGCTTCCAGATACTTGTCCTATCGCACCCCAACGACGAAGGCTCGATGCGCACAAACAGTGATTAAGAGCTTTGAAAGGCGACGTAGGATGAGAAAGCGTGGAGTCAAACCTCAAACATCCTCAAACCCTCAGGCTTGCAGACTCACCTAGATTCAGGTTCGGCAGCGGAGGGGGGGAGGTTCCTCTTGCTGGGGTGTTTGTTTCGGGTTTTGGGTTTGTAGGGTTTGTAGGGTTTTGTAGGGGTTGCAAGGTTTGTAGGACTGTTAAATTTTATTGGGTTTATAGAGTTTAGGGGGTTTAGGGGGTTTAGCTGGTTTAGGGGGTTAGGGTTTAGGGATGTTCCCGCTCATCTTTAAGCCCAAAGCCCTACACCCTAAACCTTAACCTGCTACCGCAGATCTGAGGGGTTTAGGTTGGGGGCTCCAGCCACTGCTTAGCTCAGCGGGCAGGGTTTAGGGCTTTAGGGTGCGGAGTTCAGGGCTCTCTAAATCCCAAAGCCCTGGGTTTCGGGTTTCGGGTTTCGGGTTTAGGGCTTAGGGCTTTGGGTTTGGGGTTTAGGGTTTAGGGTTTAGGGTTTAGGGTTTAGGGTTTAGGGTTTAGGGTTTCGGGTTTAGGGCTTAGGGTTTAGGGGAACCCTAAAGTGTGAATCCTGCCATGTTCATTGGCCAGGCTTCCCGACATCCAGGACCAGCTGCCCCGGGCGGAGCTGGACCATGTGGCCCACGACGGCGGCCCTGGCATTGTTTTCTTAGGTCAGTCGACAATTCGGGCCTTCAGCTTAGGGTTTAGGGTTTAGGGTTTAGGGTTTAGGGTTTAGGGTTTAGGGTTTAGGGTTTAGGGTTTAGGGTTTAGGGTTTTGCGCAGGGTGGTGTCGGGCTTCTTTAGATTAAGGCGCATTGTCTTTGGGTTGAGCGTCTAGGGCTTTGTGGCAAGAGCCGGAGGATTCCACAAGCAAAACGCTAAACCCTAAACCCTAAACCCTAAACCCTAAACCCTGAAGCCTAAACCCTAGGCCCGCAAATCTTTTGCAATGCAACCCCCTAAATCCTAAACCCTAAACCCTAAACCCGAAACCCTAAACCCTAAACCCCCAACCCCAAACTCAAAAAGTCTTAACTCGGAAACGCCCTGGACCTGGCCTTAGCTTGTTGAGAGTGTAGTGTTTTTGGGGTTGCAGTCAGAAATCATGCGGGATTTGGGGCTCAGGATCTCGGGTGCAGGGATTCGGGTTTAGGGCTTGTAGAGGCTTTGGGTTTCCGAGCCTTCCCCAGCCCGAATCAACCCTCAACCCGACCGACACCTCAAAGTGCAGGGCACGGAGTTTCAGTTCACCCTGAACCCTAAGCCCCATTAGGGTTTAGGGTTTAGGATTTAGGGTTTGGGGTTCAGGTTTAGGGTTTAGGGTTTAGGGTGTATGGGTTTAGGGTTCAGAGTTTAGGGCGTTGACAGATGCCCGCCTCAGAGCACACACAGCCCCGCAGCCGCCAGTCCACAAACCCAGGGAAGAGGAGCAGAAATCGAAGTCCTGCCGGGGGCTGAGAGGACATTGTAGGGGGTTCCATGATAAGGGTCTAGGGCTTAGGGTGTAGGGCTTGAGTTTAGGGGTTTCCGAAATTAGGGGTACCTTATCGAGGTCCGTACTATCAGGGAATGCTACTAGTTTGGGGACTATATTTGGGGTCCCTGCTTGTCGTAACGCCCCATAGAACCTGAGATACCTAGGCGGTCCAAATTCAAGCACTGACATCCAAAGGATTCCTAAGGATTTTGCAGAAAGCCTAGCAAGCAAAGAAGAAGTGATGAACATGTGCAGTACAGAGGGCATCCCAGACAAGCACGTCTAGGGTGCAGGGTTTGGGGTTGAGGGTTTAGGGCTTGGGGTCTAGGGTTTGGGGTTGGGGTTTAGGTTTAAGCCCTAAACCTCAAACGCTGAAACCTTGATTCATAAACCTCAACCCTGAAGCTCTGCACAGCCCCCCCACCCCCCCCTCCCGCGTCCCCACTTCCCCCTCAAGGTGGCGATTTAGGGCTTAGGGTTTAGGGTTCAGGCTTTCCACCAATTCCAAGAACCCCGGACAGCTGAGAAGAAACTATAGTGCGTTCTGGTTCTCGCTGCTGCGATCTGGGGCTCAGGGTTTAGGATTTACAAGAGCTTCACAAGACTGAGCCCTAGCAAAAATTGAGATTTTAGCTGTTTCTTAGGAATTACAGTACACAAAAAATGTGTGTATATATATATATATAAACAAAGAATATATATATATATAAACAAAAAAGTTTCGGTCAACCACGGGCATCTTTGGCCTTCGAGGCTTCAGGATCAAGGATCTGGCGTCCCTCTTCGGGCTTTAGGTTCATGTTTTGCGAAAGAAACCCTAAACCCTAAACCCTAAACCCTAAACCCTAAACCCTAAACCCTAAACCCTGAACCCTGAACCCTGAACCCTGAACTAGGCCAAAGGAAACTTGTGAATGGCCTCTGCCCACAGTCGGAACTTCTTGTAGTGAAAGTCCTGGTTGGCGCACCGAGGAGTGGTGTGGTAGTTTAGGGTTTTGGGTTTAGGGTTTAGAGTTTAGGGTCCCCAAGACCATACGACCCTAACCTACATGAAGTCTGCGTAGCGGAAGAGCTTCTTCTGTAGTCCTTTGTGGTATTTGGGTCTTGGCCGACCTACTGCCTACTTGCCCATCAACCAAACCACCTGGCAAACGATTGCTGGGCGCGCCCGCAACCCCAAACCCTAAACCCCAAACCCCAAACCCATAAACCCTAAACCCCTAACCCTAAACCTTAAACCAGACATGAAGGCAGGCATGGCAGAAGGGTAGTCAGGCCTTTAACCCTAACCTCCGGGTTTAATCATTCTAAGGCTAGGGTTTAGGATTTTGGGTTTAGGGTTTGGGGTTTGGGGTTTAGGGTTTAGGGCTTAGGGGTTAGGGCTTAGGGATGAGGGTTTAGGGGTTTAGGGTTTGGGGTTTAGGGTTTAGAGAACTACCCATATGTTGTGTGACGAGCAAGGCTCCGACGCCGGCTGCCATTTCCCCCTAACCAGCACTGTAGCCTTCATGGGTTTCCCTATTGAACCCCTGCACCCTAATCCCTCAACCCTAGACCCTCCATACTACCCCCTATTTGCCCTGAAAAGAGCCTCAATCAGGCTTCATGATCCCTAAGTGGCCTTCGTTATGGGGGGGAAGCCAGGGGGGGGGTAGTGTAGAGGGGGGGTAGCAGGGGCTGATGAAGTCGACACAGAGGTGAACACCAGAAGTCTCATAGACGCTAAGCACTTCGGGACCCAACTGGCCTGGACCCCAGGGCGCTTGGGATACGGGAAGGTGGGCTAGGATTTCGGCTCAGGGTTTAGGAGTTAGGGGGTTTAGGGTTTAGGGTTGAGGGTTTAGGGTTCAGGGTTTAGGGTTCAGGGTTTAGGGTTTAGGGTTTAGGATTTAGGGTTTAGGGTTTGGGGTTTGGGGTTTGGGGTTTAGGGTTTCGGGTTCAGGAATTTGGGGTTTAGGGGCTCAGCCTCCATGACGCTCGTGGAGTCCTCTTCGACTCCAGCGCCTGGGCGTGGCACGAACCATCCCAGAAATTTGGGGGGGTCAGGGGTTCTAGGCTTTAAAGTCTGTTTTGGGGGTTTAGGTTTCAGGGGTTCAGGGTTTATAGGGTCGAAGTTTCAGTGTTTCAGGGTGTCAGGATCTCAGGGGCGTTCCTAGACATGCACAGCATCCCGAATCCCGAACATCAGCACCAGCCACAAGAACAACGTCTAGAAGAGCGCTTCCTCGTGCACTCTGATGCAGTTCATTGAACCACCCCTCCTCCCCGAAGCAAAGACAGAGGCTCGACGCATCATGCAATCATACAAGTACTCTTACACACTCCTTCCATCTTCTGGCTGAGGTGGCGAGGAATGTTACAGGGGGTTCTTGTCCTGAAAAGATCTGCTCGCAACAAGGTGCCTGGCTCTGGACAGTTGAACGCGGGCTTCGTGTGGTTCACGCCTGGCCGGGCAACTTCACCCCAGGAACCTTGAAACGATGGGTACCCCTATTTTAATTTTGTTTGGTGGGACTCACATACAAGGGAACGAAGAACAAACAAAAACCTAAACAAACAAAAAACAAACACAAGCATCAACAGCTCTTACAAATCTAAGGGTATGGCCCCTTACTCTTGTTTAAAGGGCTCCGAAGTATAGGCCCTCAGTAGTATGGTATAGTGTATATAAGGGTCATATAACAGGGGACCCAAATAAGGGCCCATACTTCGGATCCCCTCAAACAAAAAGCGCGTCGCGATAAACCTACTAGATGCTAGGTTCCTTCGTGCCCGCGTTGCCGAACCCACAGCCGATCAACCCGGGGAAGGCCCTACAGTAGGAGGCTTGAGGCCTTACTGCACACCCTCCTTCTTTCTTTGTTTTAGGTATAGGGTTTAGGGTTTAGGGTTTAGGGTTTAGGGCTTAGGGCTTATAGCTTATAGGGCTTAGGGAAGCTTAGGGTTTGGGGTTTGGGGTCTAGGGTTTAGGGTTCCCTCACGTTCCCAAACTTGCAGTCCAGGCTTGACACAAGAAGGCCGGCAAAACCAGCCGACTCTTCCCCATGTGGGGCATGCGACACTTGACCAAAGCAACGTCCTCAATCCCACACCCCAAGGATCCCTAAACCCTAAACCCTAAACCCTAAACCCTAAACCCTAAACCCTAAACCTCAAACCCTAAACCCTAAACCCTAAACCCTCAACCCAAAGATCCCGAAAGCACACTGAGGCGTCTGGCTTTCCGCCTTACGAAAGGGGGACTCTCAGGTTGGAGGATCGGGGTTTGGCGTTCAGGGTTTAGGATTTGGGGTTTAGGGTTTAGGGTTTAGGGTTCAGGGGTTGGGGGGACTTCATTCTTAGGGATACGGGTGTGCTGTAGAGTTTAGGGTTCAGTGTCTTTAGAGTTTAGGATTTGGGGTTTAGGGCTCAGGGTTTATTAATGCCTCAAACTCGAGAACCACGACCCCATACCGAATCGCCATGCAGTCATGACTAACCCTAGCCCCAAACCCTAAACCCTAAACGCTAAACGCCCTAAACCCTAAACCCTAAACCCTAAACCCTAAACCCTAAACCCTAAACCCTAAACCCTAAACCCTAAACCCTAAACCCTAAACCTAAACCCTAAGGTTGAAACCCTAAAATCCGAAACCGCAAAGAAGGCTACCTGCTTCCTCCAGCTTTCGCCGAATCCGCGCCATGGAGACCTTGTGGGAAGCACTGGCTTTCCTCAAAGTGGAGGGCTTTTGGGTATAGGGTTTAGGGTTTAGGGTTTAGGGTTTAGGGTTTAGGGTTTAGGGTTTAGGGTTTAGGGTTTAGGGTCAACCGAGGTCGCGGGACACCGACTCCATTCTTTCAGGGCCTGGGAGTTCCGTCTAAGGGGTTCAGGTTTCGGGTTTTTCAGATTTAAGGTCCTCTTCTGCCTCTCTTGATCAAATCGAGTGCCCGCGGCCAAACGATGTCTGCAAGCTTCCTTCTACGCCTGAATGCCAACGTTTAACCCTGAACCCTGAACCGAGGTACCCTGAACCGCCCACGCTGCAGCCTAAACCCTGATGTTAAAACTCGAAAGACTGAACCCGAAACCCCCAAACCCCTGAGCCTAAAGCCCAAACCGACGTGATGCGATCCCAGTCAGATGGGGTTTCTCGCCTGGCGCTCGCGGTGTTCCGAGCAACTACCCACGTACCCGCAAGCGTCGAACGCACCGAAGGGTACTCGCAAGCAAGGCTATGAGTCCCCTGCATATGGTCACTTCTCAGAAGTATGGTTCCTTTGGGGTACCCTAACTAAGAGGGCCGCCTTATAAAACAGCACCCTCAAAAGGGGACCATAGTTTAGGGTTTAGGGTTTAGGGTTTAGGGTTTAGGGTCAAGGGTTTAGGGTTTAGGGTGACCATATACGTACCGGAAAGGTTGAGGGTGGTTGGGGAGTTTTAGAGCTCAGGGAATTGGGAAATGAGGGCCTTGGCATCTTGGGGCTTCGGGAGCTACTATGCAGCTGGATTCCCTAAACCCTAAACCCTAAATCCTAAACCCTAAACCCTAACCCCTAAGCCCTAAACCCTAAACCCCCCCAAACCCTAAACCCTACACCTTTAAACCCTGAACCCTAACCCTGAATCCGAGGGCACCACCAGGGAGACGAGCGTGGCCTGGCGCTGCTCGGCATTGAAGACCCGCAGGCGAAGGAACTGGCAGCTTAGCAGGGTTTAGGGTTTAGGGTTTTGGGTTTCGGGTTTAGGGAGGGTTTAGGGTTTAGGGAGGGTTTAGGATTTAGGGTTTAGGGTTTCGGGTTTAGGGTCTAGGGTTTAGGGTTTAGGGTTTAGGGTTTAGGGGGGTTTAAGGTTTGGCTTTGGGGTTGTTACTTGTGCGTGGCTTCGTGCAGCTTGAGGCCGGGGGGGTCGGGGTGAAGGTGTCAGGGGCTAAGGGTTCGTGTTCGGGTTACGAGATCGCGGAGGACTAAACCCTAAACCCCTAATTTAATACAGAACCCTGCACGTCGCAGCAACCTTTCGACCTCAATCCCTCAACCATTCCAAAGCCAAACGCATACAAATATCTGGGCCTGTCTTCTTGGTACCTGAATCTAGAGTAGGAACGTAAAGAATACGGACCTCCCCCTCTCCAAACAAGACTGACATAGCTAACTTCGACCAGACCCCATATGGCCAGTTCTCAGAATCATGGTCCGCTTTTGGGGTACGTACCCGAAATATTAGGGGCCGCCTTATCATCGCAACCCTAAACGGGACCCTAATTTAGAGAAATCGCCATATCAACAAGACAAACCGAGCGTCTAGCCTCGAGGCTGCGACTCAGACTTTGCCGGCTGAGCCGAGACTGAAATTGGAAAGTGCCCTGTTCCAAAACATAGTGACCCTAAACCCTGATCCTTGAAGCCTAAACCCTAAGCCCTAAGCCCTGAACCCTGAAGCCTAAGCCCGAAGCCCGAAGCCCGAAGCCCGAAGCCCGAAGCCCGAAGCCCGAAGCCCGAAGCCCGAAGCCCGAAGCCGTAAGCCCTAAACCCTTTCTGCAAAGAAGCCTTCACCTCTTCTGTTGATGTTGGCTTCCGACAGAGAAAGACCGATATGATAAGAGGCCCCCAGACATAGACAGGGACCCCAACTTACAAATCGAAACCCACACAAGCCCTCTCTCTGGATACCTGGTGAAACAACGACTTCTTGCCCGAGGTCGATAGCGCGAGCCCAGGTCAGCCGGGAGGTCAGTTGGCCCGGACAGACCGTTCTCCTCGAACCAGAACCCACACCCCAGGGACGCCCTGAGACCTGCCGAGGACCCGCCTGAAACCCCAAGGGCACCTGGCACCCTTTGTCTCTGGGCCCCCCTTGAACGGGCCTGGCGCAGTATCGGCAACAGAAGAAGTTTTTTTGAAGTAGGCATTTGAGTTGAGTTTCGGGCCTAAACCTGAAAGGAATAGGTGAAGGTGGCTTTGCCTTGGACGGCGTGGGGTGGGAGAAAGGTGTTAGATGGCCCTTCAGAATCGGGCCCGGGCTGCTCTTCGCACCTGACGAAGCTTTCGAGCCTCTTCTGCATCCTGCGCCATAAACCCCATAAACCCTAAATCCTAAACCCTGAGCCTCAACCCCCCCTTCAAAGCCCAGGCAGAGTAGGCTGGGCCCCGCCTCTTCCAGTATGGATGCATGAGGGGCCTCGGGCACGCCGTGGTTCAAAGCCGTAAGGACAAAAGTCTAGGGTTTAGGGTTTAGGGTTTAGGGTTTAGGGTTTAGGGTTTAGGGTTAGGGTTTAGGGTTTAGGGTTTAGGGTTTAGGGTTTAGGGTTTAGGGTTTAGGGCTTAGGGCTTAGGGCTTAGGGTTTAGGGTCAGGGTTTAGGGTACCTAGGGATTGTACAGGGCATCTAAATTCAGGGGCCTTTTGGTCAGTTCTCTAAATTAGGTCCCTTTTTGGGTACCCTAAATAAGAGGGGCCACCTTACAATAAGGACCCCCCCAAAAAGGACCATAATTTAGAGAAATTACCATACAACTACCCTTACACAGTGGCAACACCAAGGCCCAGATTTTAAACTCTAAGACCGACCTCAACCCTTGGCGAAAGCTCAGTAAGAGTACGGTGGACATCCCTCAACCCTAACAAGCCCCAAGACCCGAATACCGGTTGAGGATTTAGGATTTAGGGTTTAGGGTACTGCGGACATCCCTAAACCCTGTGGACAACCCTAAACCCTAAAAACCCCCCGCCCCCCAAAACCCTTAGGACCCTTGTAGCGGGTGCAGGGTTCACCTAGCAAGCTCTCGTCGCGCGGCTTGGCTAGCCAGGCCCAGGCCAACGCCGGAGAAAGGCACCAGCCATCGCAACATGCACATGGAAGGGTTTAGGGTTTAGGGCTCAGGGCTTAGGGTCTAGGGCTCAGGGTTTACGGTTTAGGGCTGAGGGTTTGGGGTGGGTGGTGGGGCGGGGACTAGAGCTTTAGGGGTGGTGGAGGAGGCTTTGGCCTTCGGACGTGTCCTCTACAAGCAACACTACATGAGGTATCCAAAGCCACTAAACCGCTCCTGCTTCTGAGGGCAGCGCAGAACCACACTAGACCACGCCTACTTCCCCAAACCCTAAACCCCAAACCCTAAACCCTAAACCCTAAACCCTAAACCCTAAACCCTAAACCCTAAACCCCTGAGGGTGGCGGCTTTGCCTTCTTGTTGGGTGCAGCCTTTGGGATATCGCGAGACTTGCCTAACAAGCTTCCTCACAGTGAAGCCCCATCCCGAAGCCCTAAACCCTAAACCCTAAACCCTAAACCCTAAACCCTAAACCCTAAACCCTAAACCCTAAACCCTAAACCCAAAACCCAAAAAAAAATTTTTAAGTATTTCCAAGTATCCCTAAGATGTCTTCATGAGCCGGAACGAACTCCATGGCATGACCAATGAAGGCTGCAGAGAAGGGGTCGTTCTTAAAGCAAGGGTTTGGGGTTTGGGGTTTGGGGTTTGGGGTTTGGGGTTTGGGGTTTGGGGTTTGGGGTTTGGGGTTTGGGGTTTGGGGTTTGGGGTTTGGGGTTTGGGGTTTGGGGTTTGGGGTTTGGGGTTTAGGGTTAGGGTTTAGGGTTTAGGGTTTAGGGTTGAGGGTTCAGGGCTTAGGGCTTAGGGTTTAGGGCTTTTAGGGCTTAGGGTTTAGGGGGTCATCTTGTGTAAAGGGGCTCTGGGCAAAGGAGTTGCCTGGCCCAAAATCTTGGCCAGCCCCCACATGCTGCAAGACTGAGTGTGACGGTTTGGGGCTTTCTGTTTGTGTTTTTTGTTGCTGTTTTTGGCTTTTTTTTTTTTTTTTTTGGGGGGGGGGGGGGGAGTTGGGGGTTTGGGGGCTTTTGGGCTTAGGGCGTCAGGATTCTACTAGGCCATGGCTACGACGCTTTCAAGCCCCACCGAAGCCTCCCTTTATCCCTACAAAGCCTCTCCTGCGCGCATCTTCGCCTTAAAAAAGACCTACTGTCCACTCCCTTGTGATCATGATTCTAAACACCTGAACCCTGAAACCTGAACCCTGAATCCTGAGCCCTAAACCAAGAGACTTTCACTGCGAAGCCGATGCCGAATCATATCAAACCGAGCTGCAAGGTCTTAGACCGCAGTTCCAGCAGACTTAGAGACAAGGCAAAGGACTTCCCTGACCTCAAGCCGCCTGAATAGTTTCTGCTTTGGGAGATACAGGAACCCTGAACGCCAGGGTTTAGGGTTTAGGGTTTAGGGTTTAGGGTTTAGGGTTTAGGGTTTAGGGTTTAGGGTTTAGGGTTTAGGGTTTAGGGTTTAGGGTTGTGGGTTTAGGGTTTATGGAAATTGTATAGGGTTCAAGTCCGGAGTTTTGACCGAAAGTTTTGGACGGGTTGTGAGCGGGCTTCGGATTTTGCTTTGGCACGGTTTTGGGCGGGAATTGTATAGGGTTCAGGTCCGGAGTTTTGACCGAAAGCTTTGGGCGGGTTTCGAGCGGGGTTCGGTTTTTGCTTCTGGGCGGGTTTTGGGCGGGATTCGTTTTGTGCTTTAGGGTCATTCAGCCCTTCACATAGGTGGAATAAATTCGGAAAGGATTTCAGTTGCCTCCGTGACGTTCAGGGGAATTGAAACTGTGTCCTCGCGAAAGTTTTGGGCGGGTTTTGGGTGGGCGGGTTTCGGTTTTTGCTTTAGGGTCATCAGCCCTTCATATAGGCGGAATAAACTCGTCTTCAGAGGCCTGAAAAGGCTTTCAGTTGCAACCCAGAGGTTTAAGTGAATTGAAAATGTGGCCTCCGAGGGCGCTTTTGATTGACTTACCTAAGCTCGGCATGTCAGGTGTTTAGACAAACAACTTTGGATATTCATAGTGATACCATATACAATTTCTATTTACCCCGGTCTTGAGGGTTTAGGGTGTAGGGTTTAGGGTTTAGGTTTTAGGGTCTAGGGTTTAGGGTTTAGGGTTTAGGGTTTATTTAGGGTTTAGGGTTTATTTAGGGTTTAGGGTTTAGGGTTTAGGGTTTAGGGTTTAGGGTTTAGGGTTTAGGGTTTAGGGTTTAGGGTTTAGGGTTTAGGGTTTAGGGTTTAGGGTTTAGGGTTTAGGGTTTAGGGTTTAGGGTTTAGGGTTTAGGGGGTATAGGGTTCAAGTTTTAGGGGCAAACGGCTCTTCATCTCACTTGATGCGAAGATGGCTAGGGCCCTGGGAAGTGCTTGGGCTTGGCCCTTGTAGTAAAGATTGCATCTAGACCCTAAACCCTAAACCCTAAACCCTAAACCCTAAACCCTCAACCCGGACCGAGGTGCTCAAACTCAACCCACAGGGTACATCACGCAGCGCATCACGAGGGCACGTCCGAAAAGCCGGGTTCGCAGGAAGCTGGCGCTTCCCGTCGGGGGCTTCCCTTGATTGTGGTCCCTTTTTGGGGGGCCCTAAACCCTAAACCCTAAACCCCAAACCCTAAACCCGGATTCCTACTGTTCTACCGAGCCTTGTAGTTAGGGTACTGAAAGAAGGGACCACAGTGGTGTCTGTATCTTGGCCCATTTAGTCAGCACGCGCGCATGTCAATCTTATTCTCTGCACGAATTCCGAGGCTGTGGTCAGAAAAGAAACCCTTAGTTTGGAATAATCCCCCTTATACTAACAGTCGTTGATAGGGATTATAACAGGGGATTACTATAATCCCGATTAAAGACTGTTCGTATAAGGGGAAACATCCCGACCCCGAGTCCAAAACCGTGCACATGCATGCCAACTCGAGATGTCCACGACAACAGAACAATACAAGTCCGTGCGTCTCCACCCCTCGAGCATAAATTAGGGTTTAGGGTTTAGGGTTTAGGGTTTAGGGTTTAGGGTTTAGGGTTTAGGGTTTAGGGTTTAGGGTTTAGGGTTTAGGGTTTAGGAAGCACAGCACTACAGACAAAGACGATCTCCCATTCTACTCGCCGCTTCATCCACGCATTGCGAGCCCGAATGTATTTGTTGGGATTACAAAGGAATAACATGATGATAACAAGAGCATTGGTAGTTATTGCGGCTCAAAAAGATAACAAGAGCATTGGTAGTTATTGCGGCTCATTACTACTCTTCTACAAACGCAAACGCTGCAATAGAAATCATTGGTTTTGCCTGCCGGGACGGTGTACTAACTGACGACGAGGACCAAGCCTTGCAAGATCTTGCAAAGCACCCTAAACCCTAAACCCTAAACCCCAAACCCTAAACCCTAAACCCTAAACAGGGACTCTACTTCGGTAGAAAAGATGGCATCACAGGCAGCAGCAGCGCACCCACTGCTCGAAAAGACTCCGAGATACCGCGTTTGAACACAAAATCAGCTCCATGATTCCTACTCCCTAAACCCTAAACCCTAAACCCTAAACCCTAGACCCTAAACCCTAAACCCTAAACCCAAGAGATACTGCCGATACTGCTCGTGGTATTTCTCAGCTCTTGCTCCTCTCAACTTCCCCCGGTTCTACTTGGGCCCCGCACAAGCGAGGCAGCTACGACCACAGCACTCGCCAGGAGTTGGGCCCCTCCCGATCTTGCAGGGAGTAAGCCTTCTTCTGGGCCAGCTCAGCCGAATCGAGGCCTCCTGCCTCGTCTTCAATCCGAAGCCCAGCAAGCGAGGTCAAGAGCTTAAAAATCACCAGGGACCAGGTGCACATCCAGGCGATGACGCAGAGGACGAAGACGAGCTGCACCAGAACGGCTCGTGGTGCAGCTCCGCCCATGCAGACCCTGTCCCCATCCCCTGAATCAGGGGCTTCGAGACATGTCCAGCCCTGGCGGCCATGGTAGTAGTCGAGGCCCCTCCCCCAATCAAACAGAGCCGCTGCCAAGGTGCCCCAGGTACCACAGCCCAGGTGCACTGCACTTGCATCCACCGGATCGTCAATCCGCATCTTCCGCAGAAGATATGAGGCGCCACAGTAGACTAAACCTCCAATCGATGCCATGGCGAGCGCGCTGGCGGCGTCCACGTTCCCGCAGCCGGCGGTTATCGAGACTGCGCCGGCTAGGATCCCGTTGCACAGTCCTACCACATCATACTTCCGGGTCGTGGCAAAGCGCACACAGAACCTCGGTTTCTCCCAACAGCTGAAGCAGTCTTCGCTTGCATGGGCAATGACTCTCCCGCTAGCTGTGTCTACCCCGCAAAAAAAACCAGTCAAGGGACACCACCAGCGCGCCGGCAGAACCAGCAAGGACAGTGTTCACTGCAACCTAGTTCATGGTTGGAATAATTTCAAAAAAATCTAAATTCCTTATTGGGTTCTAAGTACCCTCAAGATGTAAGATGTTTCCCCTAAGCCCTAAACCCTAAACCCTAAACCCTAAACCCGAAATCCTGAACCCAACTTTGACAAAGCGACCTGCGCGGCCAGGGCTGCTCCTGCTTGCGTGTGCCTTCACTGCTCAGGGAACGCCCGGACGAAAGACCTGCCTGGAACCCCTCAACCCAAGCCCATACATTAGGCCGTCTCAGGCACACGAAGCTCTAAACCCTATAAACCCTTTTAGGGTTTAGGGTATAGGGTTTAGGGTACCCTACCCTCAATGTTCACGCAACACAAAGAGCACGGCAAAGGCACATGGAAGCCACCGCGCCCATGTTGAAGGCAATCCTAATTCGAGGGGCTTCGTGGCTAAAGGTTGAAGGGCTCAGGGGGTTTAGGGGGCTTCGGGGGTTTAGGGTTTGGAGTTTAGTTGTTTTTTTTGGGTTTTTTTGGGGTTTCAGGGGGTTCAGGGTTGTTTAGGGGGTTTAGGGGGTTTAGGGGGTTTAGTTGGTTTTAGGGGATTTAGGGGGTTTTGAGGGGGTTTAGGGGGCCATCTTCGGGGATAAGGGGGCTTAGCGGGTTTAGGGGGTTTAGGGGGCTTAGCGGGTTTAAGGGGTTTAGGGTGTAGGGTTTCGGGTTTAGGGTTTAGGGTTTAGGGTTTAGGGTTTAGGGTTTAGGGTTTAGGGTTAGGGTTTAGGGTCACTGGGTTGGGCTCGGATGGCTTGGGTTCGGGACCTTGGTTTTGCGGCAATGGGGAATGAGATGCGAAGACAAGGACGACAGGCCCAAAATCTCAACCACAGAAGCCCGGGTTTAGGGTTTAGGGTTTTGGGTTTGAGGGTTGAGGGTTGAGGGTTTAGGGTTGAGGGTTTAGGGTTTAGAGTTTAGGGTTTAGGGTCGAGGGTTTAGGGTTTAGGGTTAACGCCCTACGCCCAAAAAGCTAATCCGAGCTGAGTCAAGGCGCCAGCCGACCCAAAGAAAGAGTGTCCCGAGCACCAGTAACGGAAGGTTGTGTGGCTCGTAAGCCTCTCAGGCAGGGTTTAGGGTTTAGGATTTAGGGTTTAGAGCTTAGGGTTTAGGGTTTAGGGTTTAGGGTTTGGGATTTGGGGTTTGGGGTTTGGGGTTTGGGGTTTAGGCTTCAGGGTTTAGGGTTTAGGGATTAGGGATTAGGGGGAGCCCTGGGGATATTGATCCTCTCGATAAGGTCCCTCTTTAGGACAGCCACTTAAGAAGGGTTCCCTTTTAAGGGCCCCCCTTGTCCTACCTAGGATCTCAGGCATGAAGGAAGGAGTAGGGACTTCAGGACTCGAAATGAAGGCCTGACAACTGAAATGTCAAGAACCCAGCATCCCAACAGAAAGGACTTCCCCGCCTCCCCCCCCCCCCTGGCAACAACCAACCCTCAACCCTAACCCTAAACCCCAAACCCCAAACCCCAAACCCCAAACCCCAAACCCAAACCCCAAACCCAAACCCCAAACCCCAAACCCCAAACCCCAAACCCCAAACCCCAAACCCCAAACCCCAAACCCCAACCCCCAACCCCAAACCCCAAACCCCAAACCCCAAACCCCAAACCCCAAACCCCAAACCCCAAACCCCAAACCCCAAACCCCAAACCCCAACCCCCAAACCCCAAACCCCAAACCCCAAACCCCAAACCCCAAACCCCAAACCCCAAACCCCAAACCCCAAACCCCAAACCCCAAACCCCAAACCCCAAACCCCAAACCCCAAACCAAGCCCTAACCCTAAACCCTGAACTCCCCAACCTGCGGTCGCTCGAAGCGCTCATGGCGCGAGCCCAAGACAAGCGTGCCCACCAGAGCGCCCGATCCTGAGGAGCTGGTGAGGGCCGTGATGGGGGGCACGCTTGGGGGAGTCTCTCCCAAATTCCATGACCCTGCAAGCCTAAACCCTAAACCCTGAACCCTGAACCCTGAACCCTAAACCCTAAACCCTAAACCGCAAGGGTCGGGTCTAGTCCAAGTGCTTGAGGGTGTCTAGGGTTCCTCGATTTTTGAGGATGCTTCGGGTCTGCAGTTGAAGGTGCCAGTTCTGGTTTTCCCAGAACCCTAAACCCTAAACCCTAAACCCTAAACCCTAAACCCTAAACCCTAAACCCTAAACCCTATCCCTAAACCCTCAACCCTAAACCCTAAACCCGGGTGGGGGCTGAGAGTTCGCAGCCTGGCAAAGGAGATCCAAGGATCCGCCGGACACGTGCACCACACAGCTGCCAGCAAAGTCGGTGTAGCCGACCTTGCGACAAGCCGGGTTCGGGATTTAGGGTTTAGGAATCAAGGGTTTAGGGTTTAGGGTTTAGGGCGTAGGGTGTAGGGTGTAGGGTTTAGCGTTTAGGGTTTAGGGTTTAGGGTTTGGGGTTTGGGGTTTGGGGTTTGGGGTTTAGGGTTTAGCGCTTAGGGTTTAGGGTTTAAGGTTTAGGGTTTAGGTGAGAACTTATGGCCGAATTCAGAGTCCAAAGATTCGTGTTTTTGGGGTTTTCGGCTTGGGGAGCTCCGGACTCCTTTGCCGTTCCTCTGCTAGGAAGTGAAAAGGTCTCGTCCCTGAAGCAAAGCGCCGCTCTATATACACCGATACACCTTCTTGTGTAGTCCCTGCAAACCTGAGTAACCCCAAAATAACCCCCAAATAACCCGAATGTCCCTTGTAGAAGTCCCACCTTTCGTCCCTTGAACCAGTTTGAGGCAACTGCCGCCGCCAAGTCGGGCATGGAATTGAGGAGAGGTTGGAGCAGCTGCGCTCCCCCCACTAGAGCCCTTGGACCCTAAACCCACAAACCCCAAACCCTGAAACCCTGAAACCCTAAACCCGAAACCCGAAACCCTGTACCCTCAGCCCGAGACTCCCTACACACACACACACACACACACACACACACACACACACCTGGCCTCCAGGAAGTCGCTGAGCCAGCCCCCACCCCACGTCCACGCCACCACCACCGGGTACATGAAGCCGCACATGAGGAAGGCGTACACCTGCGATGAGGGGATTAGAGGTTCGGGTTTAGGGTTTCGGGTTCGATACTACGACGCATGACTTCTATATGAAAAAGTATATCCCCCCTCCCCTAAACCTTCAACCCTAAACCCTAAACCCCAACCCCCCGGCCCCCCCAGCTACACCACAGTGGAGGGAGCCTAATTAAATCCAAACCCTATAAACCTTGAACCCTGAACCCCGAACCCTAAACCCTCTCTACACCTTAAACCCCAAACCCTCACCCCCAACCACCAACCACCATAGGAGGGGGAGCGGGGGGGAACCATGGGAGCATTGGACCGCGGAGGGGGGGGGGGGGGGGGGGGTGGCCGCCACACCTGCATCGTGTTTTGTTGTTATGGAAGGTTTTTGTGGAGTCTGGCGCCTTCTGATGCTAAAGGGCTGCAAGAGCTCTGAGGACAATTGGCTTCAATTCCATAGGCCCAGCTCTGAGATAAAAGCCGGAACATCGAACACATCATACAACAATCATTCTACAATGTATAACGAAAATACCTTTTCTGGCAAATGTCGTAACATAGATCATATGCCACTCATACATCATGAAATATCTGTATAACACGGTATTAAGCAGAAAACGTATGGTATGCTTTAACTGAGTTGTGCTTTAAACCCTTTGAAAATTATTTATGAATAGGTTCCCTTGTATGGAAAGAAGGGAAATTAAAAATTATACCAAAGCACAACCCAGTTAAAGAATACTGGCTGTACTTAGGGTGCTTCCGAAGCACCGAGTAGGTGGAGCTGCGTGCACGCTCAAGTAAGGCGCCACTCACGATGGTGGAGGAGGTTGTGCAGCAGGCCCACTGGAAGAACCAGCCTGCGAGGTTCGAAGGGCCCCTAAACCCTAAACCCTAAACCCTAAACCCTAAATCCTAAAAGGGTTTCTTCACGTGAAACAACCCTGCCTGCGAGGTTCGAAGGGCAGCTTCCCGAACTGCATGCCCACACCTCGTTCATGGTTGGGATACTAAAAAAATTTGAATTCCTATTCCAATATTAAGTCTCTAAGTGCCCTTAAACGTGCAACATGCTACCCCACTGCGACAAAGGCACTGGTGTCACGCTTTCCGAGCTCGTGGTAAGTAGGGTCGAGCCGAAGAAGCCACTGGTGCCGAAGAAGCCCCCAAGCAGCTCGCCCTTGGCCAGGCCATAGCCTTAGTAGCCCCGCAACTTGGGTTTAGGGTTTAGGGTTTAGGGTTTAGGGTTTAGGGTTTAGGGCTTAGGGCTTAGGGTTTAGGGTTATAATAAGGGCACCCTTCTTTGGGTGGGCTACTTGATAAGGGAACCCATTAAACCAAAAAACAAACAAAAAACAAAGGGTACCGCTGGGCTGCCAAGTAGCCCAAGGACCACCAGGCGACCGTGCCGGTGCACAAGCCCAAGACGTTCTTCACCAATGTGTCCGAAGCGGAGACCGCTCTACAAGTGCCCGTCTCAACCAGGGCAAACCCCACGTGCATGTACCTACGATGAGTCAACTCGTGACCACTTCATGAACCCTAAAGCCCTCTGGAACCCTAAACGCTCTATACACGGCAAACCCTAAGCCCTAAACCCTACCCCTAAACCCCGGGCCCTAAAGCCTAAACCAGCATCCTACAGCCTGGCCATGGTTTCCGAATGCAACTTTGGCACATCAGGAGCGTGCCACAGAGGAGCAGCCAAAGGTTGTCCAAGACCCGCGAGACGCTTTGATCGTAATCCTTCAGGCCCTCGATCTGGGACACGAGCCTCGCTGTCATCCCAGGTTCCACCTCCTGCCGTCACCAGACATCTTCGTCTAGCCAAAGGCGTTGGGTTCGCGCGTAGTATGTACATGCTTACTTTGCTGTTGCTTTGCTCTACTCTACTTTCCTTTGCTCTACTGTACTTTGCTCTTTGTTTCGTACCGATGACAAGAGGAGAGTGGTGTAGTAGAAGAGAATGAAAACTTATATGGATATGCTG
>CAJNDS010002174.1:112500-125000 GCA_905221605.1 Symbiodinium natans | reverse complement strand
TAACTGTACTTATAGCCCACTTAGAAGCCACTTAATATGGATATAAGTACAGTGAAAAGTACAGTTATATCCCTAAACCCCAAACCCTAAACCCTAAACCCTAAAATAATTGGTTAATAAGCACCATGAACCTCCAAGTAGACCCGACATCTGCCGCCTGCTCGCTGGTCTGATCCTTGGCGGCATTGGGGGGGGGGGGGGGGGGGGGGAGTTGGAAACAACAACGCTGCACGTTTTAGGGTTTAGGGTTTCGGGTTTCGGGTTTGGGGTTTGGGGTTTAGGGTTTAGGGTTTAGGGTTCTGGCAGAAGCAGGCACCTACATTGCACTAGGCCTCATAGGCAAGGTAACGCGTCCTTCTCGCGCCACGGCTGCGCCAGTATTGGAAAGCAAGAGGCATCGATCATCCCTGACACCCTAAACCCTAAACCCTAAACCCTAGACTCTCAACCCTATAAAGCCCCTTGCTTTAGTGCAAGTGGCCGACTGCTTCTACGTTCGAGAAAGCTACGTTTCAATCGCAGATGTCGTTGAAACCTCATGCAGGTCAAGCACATTACCTCTTAGATGGGTGCCCCCCAATACATTGGCTGAGGCGCGCAACGGACAGACCTAACAAGATCCTCGTCTGGGCACCAAAGCACCCCAAACACCCCAAAACCCGAAGCACCCTAAACCCCCTAAACACCCTAAACACCCCAAGCACCCTAAACACCCTAAACACCCTAAACACCCCTAAACACCCCTAAACACCCCTAAACACCCCTAAACACCCCTAAACACACCTAAACACCCCGAAACACCCCTAACCCTTAAACCCCCAGGATGGCAAAGGGTCCGCAAAGCCTTTTTGCGACGGCGTGCAGGCACAACTACACTTGGTCCAGCACCTCCTAGGAGGTCTGAATTGACGCGCCGCCCTTCGGTTTAGGGTTTAGGGTTTAGGGTTTAGGGTTTAGGGTTTAGGGTTTAGGGTTTAGGGTTTAGGGTTTAGGGTTTAGGGTTTAGGGTTTAGGGTTTAGGGTTTAGGGTTTAGGGTTTAGGGTTTAGGGTTTAGGGGGTTTAGGGTTTAGGTTAGGGTTTAGGGTTTAGGGTTTAGGTTTAGGGGTTAGGCTGTTTTCCTAGCCCAGCGCGTTCTTGTGTTTTGGGGGGGGTGTTTGGGGCTTAGGGTTTAGGGGTCTAGGGGTCTAGGGGTTTTGGGGTTTAGGGGTTTTTAGGGTTTAGTTTAGGGTTTAGGGGTTTAGGGGCTTAGGGGTTTAGGGGTTTAGGGGTTTAGGGGTTTAGGGGTTTAGGGCTTTAGGGCTTTAGGGCTTTAGGGCTTTAGGGGTTTAGGGGTTAGGGCTTAGGGGTTTAGGGGTTTAGGGGTTTGGGGTCAGCAGAGCCCAAGGCTCTTAAGAGGCAAGTTGGGGGAAGAAGACCGGAAGCAAGAGAGCGGCAGCGCAACGGTGGAAGGTAAAGAGCCTGTGGCGGAAGTCGTCCACGCCCTAAACCCTAAACCCTAAACCCTAACCCTAAACCCTAAACCCTAAACCCTAAACCCTAAACCCTAAACCCTAAACCCTAAACCCTAAACCCTAAACCCTAAACCCTATAAACCCTAAACCCTGAACCCGCCTCTCAGGTGCCCTTCTTCCGCTTCGGCGACCGGCTGCGCTTGGACTTCTTCTTCGGAGCCGGCGCTGGCTCCATTGACTCGCTGGGCGCTTGCTCTGCGACGGGCTTCTTCTTGCCCTTCTTCTTGCCCTCCTTCTTGCCCTCCTGAGGGTTTAGGGTTTCGGGTTTAGGGTTTAGGGTTTAGGGTTTAGGGTTTAGGGTTTAGGGTTTAGGGTTTAGGGTTTAGGGTTTAGGGTTTAGGGTTTAGGGTTTAGGGTTTAGGGTTTAGGGGGCGAGCCCTAGAATGCCGAAGGCAGCCCAGCGCCTGAAACGGGAAGACCTGGCATTTCGGGAGGCAACCCTAAACTCTTGCGATCCCTTACAGTAAACTCCAGAAAGTTGCAATGGAAGGACGATTAGAGCTGGATTCCCGAAACACCTGTGGGGGGTATGGGGATATGGATGTTCCAACTTTTGGGAGTTTACTGCAGGACGCTGCGTAGTCCGAATCTTCAACCCACCACGGCCCTACACTCGGGTTTTGCTCCGCGGGGTGGTTCAGGGTCTTGAGGCGTTTCGGGGTTTAGGGTTTAGGGTTTAGGGTGTTGGGTTTTGGGTTTAGGGTTCAGGGTCTTGGGACGTAAAAAGCATCGCACTGCCCGAACAAGGTACCAGCTCAGGCAGTCTCTAAGGAAAACTTCGAAAGTATGGGTCCTTGTAGGGGGGGGTTACTTCTATATCTGGGAGTATACTGGGTGACTGGTTCTCTCGCCGATAAGAACACAGCCATGTTAGAAGAACGGCTACAAGCAAAAGCCCCGCATGAATATATTGTACGCATCTCTTTTATCCTCCAACCCGTGCATGGATTAGCATGTTTCATGTCATGTGGGATCGTTGCTGCATTGATATCATGCAGTGTCACAGACATGCACATGTAACTTGTGAACGTGAGCGAGGAATACCAGAAGATACATTGGGCCCTAAGCCGTTTCTAGATCTAAACCGGAGCACACGGGCCCACTCACCCTTGAAGGACGTTTACAAACCCAGAAACCTAAACCCTAAACCCCAAACCCCAAACCCTAATCCCTAAACCCTAAACCCCAAACCCCAAACCCTAAACCCTAAACCCCAAACCCCAAACCCTAAACCCTAATCCCTAAACCCTAAACCCCAAACCCTAAACCCTAATCCCTAAACCCCTAACCCCTAAACCGTAAACCCTAAACCCTAAACCCTAAACCCTAAACCCTAAACCCTAAGCCGTCCTTGGGCTTCTTCGTCTTCTTCTTCGGCTCTGGCGGTGGATCCGGAGCCTCCTCAGGGACCATGGAGGGGTCCTCGCAGGGAAAGACTGAGGTTTAGGGTTTAGGGTTTAGGGTTTAGGGTTTAGGGTTTAGGGTTTAGGGTTTAGGGTTTAGGGTTTAGGGTTTAGGGTTTAGGGTTTAGGGTTTAGGCTTTGGGGTTTGGGGTTTGGGGTTTGGGGTTTAGGGTTTGGGTTTAGGGTTCAGGGTTCAGGGTTCAGGGTTCCGGGTTTAGGATGGAGAGTTGGGGTTCCTGCATCGGCTTAGGCATAACATACCCCTGAACCCGAAAACCTAAACCCGAAACCTTACCCGTAAACCCTCAACCCTGCACCCTAAACCCTCTATAGTTAAAGTTTAGATGAGAATTTAGATGCTTGAAGTTCAGGGCTTACTAACTTATGGATCAACTTCAGGCTTTCGATTTCTAGGGCTTTGGAGGGAATGGGCTTGTCGGGGTCGAGGGAAACTTGCTTAGGCTTCAGGGCGTTCAGGGTTCAGGGTTTCGGGTTTAGGGTTCAGGGTTCAGGGTTTCGGGTTTAGGGTTCAGGGTTCAGGGTTTAGGGTTTAGGGTTTAGGGTTTCGGGTTCAGGGTTCAGGGTTCAGGGTTTAGGGGTTTAGGGTGTAGGGTGCAGGGGTCTACTTAGGGCTAACTCCTGAACCATGGAGCCCACAGAAGCGCGCGCCCAAAGAGACCCTCGCGTCCTTCTGCGTCCAGTGGGACGGAGCCATCGACGGAACAGGGCTGCGGCGCACCGTTGCTGTCTCGATGGTCGGAGACCTCGGGGGGGGGAGGGCGCAGGGATACGACAAACTGCCGAAACTCCCTAAGCTCCCGAAACCCCCTAAACTCCCGAAGCTCCCTAAACTCCATAAACTCCCTAACCCTAAACCCTAAACCCCCTAATCAGAGGGTTTAGGGAGCTGGGGGCTCCGGACCTCATGTTTAGGGCTTGGCCCAGTCTCTCTTCCTCCCCCTCAACCCTCAACCCCAAAACCCTAAACCCTAAAAACCCTTCCTGAAGATATCACAGGACGCCATAGTCTCTTACGATAAGAACCCATGTTTAGGATTCAGGGCTTAGGGTCTTGAGTGTTGGATTTTGGGTTTTGGGTTTTGAGTTTTGAGTTTTGGGTTTTGGGTCGTGGGTTGCGGGTTTGGGCTTTGGGCCCTGCAAAGCCAGGGCACGGCGCAGCATAGTGCGAGGGAGATTGGCGAGGATGCAAGGAGACGCGCTTGGCCTGTTTCGCCTTCTTCGGGGCGGGTTCAGGGTTTTGGGCCTGCCATGGAGCGCTTCAGCCCTTCCAGGGCTTTGAGGGTCTCGGGCGGCTGACCAGCTTGCAGGGAAGGCTGGCTAGACTTCTTTCGGATTCTCTAAGTCTCTAAGGCCCTTATATACCCCTTGTATGCCGTAGACAAATTCGGGGCCCGTACATCAGAGCCCTTTGTGCCTCAGAGATTCCACCTCTGCCTCAACCCTGAGCCTAAAGCCTCATGTAAGCCGCCTTGTAACATTGAGTCCCCAAACCCTAAACCCTTAAAGGGGTGCCTTTTTCCTCTCCTTCTTCTCCTTCTTCTTCCGCCGCCGCTCTGCTTCCGCGCTCTCGGCGGAACAGGAGCTGGCCCAGTCGATCGCGTGACGCCTTTTGGGCTCACGGGTTTAGGGTTTAGGGTTTAGGGTTTAGGGTTTAGGGTTTAGGTTATGGTTTAGGGTTTAAGAGCCGCTTTTCCCAAGAGAATGCCAGGGCCAGAGCTCGGGGAGGGAAGGGAAGGGTTTGGGTTTAAGCCCTAAACCCAAAACCCGAAACCCTAAATGCCAAACCCTAAACGGCACGCCCTGACCCTAACCCTGAACCCTCAACCCTAAACCCTGACCCTAAACCCTATACCCCAAACCCGAAGCCCCAAACCCCAAACCCCAAGCCCCAAACCCTAAACCCCATACCCTAAACCCCAAACCCTAAACCCCAAACCCTAAACCCTAAACCCCAACTACCCACATACCCCGCGCCTACGTCTCTTTCGCTTGACTTGCACGCCGGGCTCCGAGATGGGCGACACACTCCTGGCACAGCAGCTTAGATTCTGAGCTAAGACCTTGATTGATTACGCCCTAACCCCTAACCCCCTAACCCCTAAACCCTAAACCCTAAACCTTAAACGCGAAACCCTAGACCCTAAAGCCTAAACCCTAAACCCTAAACCCTGCTAAGCCCTAAATAAACACCTAGGCCCTCCCAATCCCAGACCTTTTGGAGCATGCAAAAAGAACACAATTGGCAGCTAGGCTTGATCTGGAGGACATGTTGCCTCATGGCTTGTTGTCTACTATTTGCGTCGGAACCTCCAAAACATGAAAAAACAATCTTCCCTTTGAGGGCAATATAGGGATTATTGTCTCTTGTTGTTTTGGGGGGTTCGTAAGCAAATAGTTGTGGTGGCCATTCACTCTGTTGTACCGGCACATAGTAATCCAAAAGGGCGCCCGAGCCCATACAAAGATCTTTAAAGGGGCTGTTAGATGCTGCACGCTATAATAACTGTGTTCATGCGTCACTTTGCTCATAGCTATTTAACCGCTCCCTTATGCACACGTCCCACAGAACCTTGTGACCCTAGACTTGGAGATGAAGACAGAAGACTCATGCATCTAGTTCCAGCTCGAGCGGTAAGACTCATGAAAAGACGAGTGTTATCCAGACCAGGCGTTGACAGGGTCTCAAGGTGGGCCTCTAAGCCTGCGATTCAACGGTTGGGATGGAATGCATGAACGTATTTATTGACTGAATGCCCCCTTTGTAAAAATTGTGCATACACCTGAAATATATTACAAGTGGCACAAATAAGTTTATGAAGGTCCTTCTCCCCCTTTAATGCTGTGGTCGAGGGCTCTGAGGGTTTTACAAAAAGCCATAAGGGGCGGAGTTAGGTACCCCGTCTGATCCCCGAACCCCAAACCCCAAACCCCAAACCCCAAACCCTAAACCCTAAACCCTAATAAGCCCAAATCGAACTCACTTTCCGCGAAGCACTGGCGAGTTGCTTAGGCGCAGGATCTAAGCGTTTAGGGTTCAGGGTTTAGGGTTTAGGAGTCAGGGTTTAGGGTTTAGGGTTTAGGGTTTCGGGTTTAGGGTTTAGGGTTTAGGGTTTAGGGTTTAGGGATTAGGGTTTCGGGTTTCGGGCTTCGGGTTTAAGGCCGCCGGGCTTGCGAGCTCAGTTCCAGTTTCGTGTACATGTTGTAGCCCTGGAGCCCACAAGCCCGAACCGGAAAACCTGAAAACCCAAGCCCTAAAGCCCTAAAGCCTAAACCCTAAACCCTAAACCCTAAACCCTGAAACCCTAAAGCCCTCAACCCCAAAAACCTCAACCCTAAACCCCGGAACCCGTGAACCCCTAAACCCCAAACCCTAAACCCTAAGCCCTAAACCCTAAACCCTAAACCCTAAACCCTAAACCCTAAACCCCCAACCCAGGGCAGCAGTCCTCATGATCTCTCGCATCTGGCTGGCACCCACCAACATCTCCCGCGTGGTCATGTGCGTGCGGAAGCTCCTGGATCAAGGGGGTGTAAGCCCCTAAACCCTAAACCGTAAACCCTGAACCCTAAACCCTAAACCCTTTAAACCCTTAAACCCAAAAACCCTAGACCCTAAACCCTAAACCCTGACCCTAAACCCTAAATGACAAAGGGTTTTGGAGGGGTATGGGGTTTAGGGCTTCGTGTTTGGGGTCTAACCCTAAGCCCTGGTGGTTCGGTTTCCTGATGTTCTGGGGTTTTTAGGGCTTCACGATCCGAGCCTCCCTGCACCTCAAACGATAACTAGGGTTTAGGGTTGGGGGTTTAGGGTTTAGGGTCCAGGGTTTAGGGTTTTAGGGTCCAGGGTTTAGGGTTTAGGGTTTAGGGTTTAGGGTTTAGGGTCCAGGGTTTAGGGTTTAGGGTTTAGGGTTTAGGGTTCAGGGCGCAAGGTTTCGGATTCCACCCTGACCGAAGACAACCGGGTCTGGGTTGCATTCTGGGGTTCAGTTCTCCAAAGGTCTTTGCCCTGTTCGAAGTTCCCCAAACCCTAAACCCTAAACCCTAAACCCTAAACCCTAAACCCTAAACCCTAAACCCTAGACCCTAAACCCTAAACCCTAAACCCTAAACCCTAAACCCTAAACCCTAAACCCTAAACCCTAAACCCTAAACTTTACATCCTACTCTAGCCAGTGCCAGGGCACCCACAAAGGGACCATCAGGCACCTGTTCTACAACGCCCTTGACAGAAGTCTTAAGTAACGGTACTTCCCAAAATGGGTGCCCCGAAGATACCCCAAAGTACGATATCAGCCCGATTAATTACAGGAATTCCCCAAAAAGTACCCCGATTTCGAAACCCCAAGCAGGTTTCGGAGAGCTGCGGACAAGGTTTAGGGCTGGTGTTTTTTGAGCTCATGGAGTTTGGGGGTTCAGGGCTTAGGGCTTCGGGTTTCGGGCTCTAAACCCTAAACCCTAAACCCTAAACCCTAAACCCTAAACCCTAAACCCTAAACCCTAAACCCTAAACCCTAAACCCTAAACCCTAAACCCTAAACCCTAAACCCTAAACCCTAAACCCTAAACGCTAAAACCTAAACCCTAAACCCTAAACCCTAAACCCTAAACCCTAAACCCTAAACCCTAAACCCTAAACCCTAAACCCTAAACCCTAAACCCTAAACCCTAAACCCTAAACCCTAACCCTAAACCCTAAACCCTATTCGTTAATAAGTACCATGAAGGGAGGAATCGGACTCCTCTCAGAGCCCGCGACGCTGGCTGCGATGCTCTTGCCCGCGACGCTGCGGCCACGCAGGCCGTAGCCAGCGATGCTGACACCTGCGGCTGAGGGTCTTGGGTTCAGGGTTTAGGGTTTAGGGTTTGGGGTTTGGGGTTTGGGGTTTGGGGTTTGGGGTTTGGGGTTTGGGGTTTAGGGGTTGGGGTTTAGGGTTTAGGGTTTGGGGTTTGGGGTTTGGGGTTTGGGGTTTGGGGTTTAGGGTTTAGGGTTTAGGGTGCGGCTGAGGGTCTTGGGTTTAGGCTTCGAAGATCTAGGGCTGGGCGTCGGTACAGTTTAGTCCAAGGTGTTAAGGTTGCAGGAAGGTTCCTAAACGGGATCGCCATGCCCAAATGCCAGGAACCCTCACAGATTTCACTGCAGACTAAGAAATTGAAAACCAGAGGGTTCAGGGCTTTGGGCACCACTCCCTCAACTGTCAACCCTAACCCTGCAAACTAAACCCTACACTCCCTAGCCTCGCTACCCTCCCTACACCCCCTACACTCCCCACATTCCCTACACCTCTCCCTACTCTCCCCTACACCCTACACCTCTCCCTACACTCCCTACACCTCTCCCTACTCTCGCCTACACGCTCTCAACCCTAGAGCCGGACCATGGGAAGCCCAGCCACCTGCAATGCTCCGACCAGCCATGCTGCGGCCCGCGATGCCTGAGTTGCTGCAAGCAAAGTATAGGGGCCTTCATGATGGCCATAGGGTTTTGGGGGCTATTGAGCTGTTATCGTAAGTAAGGAAAGGACCACAAAAGGGTTTTGGGGGCTCTTATCGTATAATGTGTCAGGACCACAAAAGGAATGCTATTAGTAATTATTCCGACCCCTATTCTGCTTAGGGGTTGTTTGGCTTGTTCGTTTCAGGCTCGAGGCCGGATATGAGAGCAGAGGGCTGAGAAGGGCTTATGGTACCCGGTAGGATAATAGCGTTGAGGGCGATTCCGACAGCGACAGGCCCTAAACCCGGAACCCGAAACCCTAAACCCTAAACACTAGGTAGCGAAGTCACTGCGACCCGCAATGCTCCGTCCCGCGATGCTGCGGCCGGCGATGCTGCGGCCGGCGACGCTCATCTTGTCAGCCTGCGAGCCGAAGGTTTAGGGTTTGGTTTAGGGTTTAGGGTTTAGGGTTTAGGGTTTAGGGTTTAGGGTTTAGGGTTTAGGGTTTAGGGTTTAGGGTTTAGGGTTTAGGGTTTATCACACACGATCTGGGGCTGATGCACGGCGCGAGCGGTGCAGCCAGCTGAGCGAAGCCTGTCTGAAGTCCTGAGCCCACTAGGTGGGCAAAAACGAAGGGCCTGCAAAGCTCAGTCACTGTACTGCAGACCTTACGGCTAGTAAAATCTCGGAGCAGCTGATGTGCGCGCTGAAGCAGCTCAAGGTCAACACCAACTAACACCCCATCACAAGGAAATCTGAAACCCAGATACGTCCGATCCAGGCGCCACAGCTGCAAGCGAGACAAGCCTACTTGCTTAAAGAAAACTTTCATCGCCCTGCGCACAAGCCCAAGCTGTACAGCAGCAGAGTGCGGTTCATAGGGCAGGGATGGTTCAGAGAGAAGCTTCCAAGTGTCAGTGGCACCACTGCGTACGGGAAACCTCACGTGGCCCTGCAGCAATAGCATGGCAAGAAACTCCAGCCAGCTGACTGGGTACACCAACTCCGAGCTGGCGTCCAGCTGCAGAAAGAAGTCACAGACCTGAGCCACAAACTCCGAAGGCAGAGAGGCATCGACCACAGCCAGGGAAAGCTTCCAATCCAAAGGCAGCACTGCCTCAAGGTCAACCTCACGTGGTCGGCCCAGCGGCAAGTCTTGTTCCGGATCGGAGGACACTGAAGGCTCGTGCTCATGCATCCGCTCCACGGAATGCCCGTAGGTGGCATCAGCAATTCCCAGATATATGGCCCGAAGGGCTCGGATCCGGGATGCCTGCTGCCTGTGGTAGTCAATCGCGCTGTAGTACACCTGCTGCAATACCCAGGGCCGGTTCATGTTGCAAAGGCCAGCAACCGTGTCAGCATGGCCATTCCAGCGCAGCAACCAATCCTCGAAAGGTCCTTCTGACAGGCAGGGGTCCTGATGCGAAGGTATGTGCTGCACCTGCAAAGTGCCAGGTTCCACATCCCCAAGGTGACTGGCCAGCTGTTTCCACAGGTCTAGGTTGAGCCAGGAATCCTGCAACTCCTCACCCTCCAACAGCTTACGCAGGCAAGACGCAACATGCTCCGCATCACACCAGATCACTGCATGTACACGATGGCGCCGAACCCATGCCACAGCGGAGACCAACGCGGAAAGCTCTGCTCTGGGGGCAGTTTGTTGGACACCGGGCAAGGGGCCGCAGGAGACCACACAGGCGGACGTGGCATTCACCACACTCCACGCGGCAAGCGCAAGGGCAGGCTCACAGGCCGTGCTACAAGCCCCATCTGTGAAGAGGTGCTGGCAGGCTCCCGGCACAGGGCAGGAGTGAAATGTCTGAACATCACCTTCAAGGCCGCGCAAGAGAGCCCGCAATTGGCAAGCGTGCGGATTGGCCGACGGCAGCAAGTGGTGCGTCAGAGCAACCGGAAGACTGGACCATTCTGCAACAACCCACCTGTGAGGCATGCGGGCGTCCGCAAACCTGGGGCACTCACAGACGCGGTGCCGTGCTGTGTCCGGTTCACCGCACAAGGCGCACATACCTGTCTGTTCCATATCAAACCGAGCCTGCACATCACCAAAGATGGCCGCGCCTGACTGCAAAGCAGCTACCCGTGAGCGGGCCAGAGGAGAAAGCGTATGCCAATCCAGAGAGACCAACGCAGGATCAAGACCGTGCAGGTCACACATGGTGCGTCTGTGTTTAGGGTTTAGGGTTTAGGGTTTAGGGTATAGGGTATAGGGTTTAGGGTTTAGGGTTTAGGGTTTAGGGTTTAGGGTTTAGGGTTTAGGGTTTAGGGTTTAGGGTTTAGGGTTTAGGGTTTTTAGGGTTTAGGGGGTTTTAGGGTTTAGGGTTTAGGGTTTAGGGTTAGGGTTTAGGGTTTAGGGTTGGGTTTAGGGTTTAGGGTTTAGGGTTTAGGGTTTAGGTTAGGGTTTAGGGGTTTTAGGGTTTAAGGGGTTTAGGGGTTTAGGGGTTTTAGGGTTTAGGGTTTAGGGTTTAAGGGTTTAGGGGTTTAGGGTTTTAGGTGGTTAGGGGTTTAAGGGGTTTAGGGGTTTAGGGTTTAGGGGTTTAGGGGTTTAGGGGTTTAGGGGTTTAGGGGTTTAGGGGTTTAGGGGTTTAGGGGTTTAGGTGTTTAGGGGTTTAGGGGTTTAGGGGTTTAGGGGTTTAGGGGTTTAGGGGTTTAGGGGTTTAGGGGTTTAGGGTTTAGGGTTTAGGGCTTAGGGTTTAGGGTTTGCTGTGATAGGGCGTAGATGCTGGAAGAGCCGCTTTGGCCCGATTGCGGAGGGCCATCTAACACTTTTCTCCCACCCCACGCCGTCCAAGGCGGCAAAGCCACCCAAACCTATTCCTTTTAGGGTTTAGGCCTAAACTCAGTTCTAAAAACGATTCAGTTTCATGACGCTCGTTCCGAGAGGTCAGGGGGTCAGGGGGGCAGAGTTCAGGGGGGCAGAGTTCAGGGTGTCAGGGGCGGGGTTATGGGGGCCCAGGGCCAGGGGGGCCAGGGGGGGGGTTACCCCCCGCAAAAGGCCAGCCACCCCAACAAGATTTTAAGGTATTTACTTTATTATAAGGGACCAGTGCTGGTCCGAGGAGAACGTGTTCCGGTACGCCCTTCAACGTAGGGGGGCGGCCTAGGCCCTGAGGATCTAGGGTTTAGGGTTTAGGGTTTAGGGGTTCAGGGTTTAGGGTTTAGGGTTTAGGGTGTAGGGTTTAGGGTATGGGGTTTGGGGTTTAAGGTTTCGAGTTAGGGGTTAAGGGTTTGGGGCTCGCTGGTGCGGGGCCGCTCGCTTGAGCTCGCATGTTGTCCCACCCCAACCACCCAAACTATTCTCATTTAGGGTTTAGGGTTCACCCCCCAAAGCAGGGTGGGGCCTCCCGAGCTTTGTGGGGCCTGTCTGTGGCTCGTAGGCTTCTTGGCTTTCACGGAGTAAAATGGAGGGGCGCCCAAAACCGTCGACTGCAATACAAATCCTGGATTGCGGGCAGCAAAATGGTAGGGGGAAGCAGGGGCCTTGGCCAGCCCCTGCTTCCAACTGAGAGGGGTTCCGAGGTCCTCAAAGGAGCCAGGCGGCAGGGGCTTCAGTGGGGGTCGGGGTCCAGGGTCCAGACATCTGGTCACCACAAAGGCAGAGAGAGGGGTCCTAGACAGGTCCCAAAAAGGGTCCTTTTCTGGACCGGCCCAGAAGGAGGAGCCCTGGAATCTGCCAGCCCCGGGACCCCAGCAAGGACACCCTAAAAAACCACAAATGCCCTCAACACAGTCCTATTGTAATTATAGGGCTTCCGCCCTAGGTCTGAGGCGTAGGCAGACACTGCAGGCCCCGTCCACCGGGAGGATTTACCCTCCCTCACCGTTCTGTGGTTAGGGTTTAGGGTATAGGGTTGAGGGTTTAGGGTTTAGGGTTTAGGGTTTAGGGTTTAGGGTTTAGGGTTGAGGGTTGAGGGTTGAGGGTTTAGGGTTTAGGGTTTAGGGTTTAGGGTTTAGGGTTTAGGGTTTAGGGTTTAGGGGTTATAGGGTTTATAGGGTTTATAGGGTTTATAGGGTTTATAGGGTTTATAGGGTTTAGGGTTTAGGGTTTAGGGGCTGATTTCAGATCACAAGTGTCCAATCGAGACCCGGTGCCTCACATTTCCGCGAGA
>CAJNDS010002174.1:105000-107500 GCA_905221605.1 Symbiodinium natans | reverse complement strand
AAACCCTAAACCCGAAACCCTAAACCCGAAGCCGAGGTGCGTGAGCCCATCCATGCCTCCCAAAAGCAAGCGCTCCCCGCGCGCTCGCGCGCGGGATCAAACTTGGTCTTCCCCCTCGGAGCCGAAAAATGGCTGAAGCCTGCGCAGGCCCTTGGCTGATGGAATAGACAAACAAGGCAGTAGTAGTAATAGAATACAAGAGCCAGCAATAGCAATAGTAATCGTAGTGAAAATACGATTGATTCTAGTACTACTAGTTATAATATAGATACAATGAAAACACAATAATATAGAAATCATGGAGCCAAGTCCAGAGGCCTTCACCCTAAGCAGCTTTGCCCCACAGCAAACCCAAAATCAAAACCATAAACGCTAGCCAAAAACCTTGGACCGCACACGCTACACACCGTAAACCCTAAACCCTAAACCCTAAACCCTGAGCACCTTTAAGCCGCCCCGAAACCCGTCGAGGACCTGGCCTGAATCACCGATGTTGGCTCAGCACTCGCTGCTGCCGCCTTCGCAGCTGCCTCCACCGAACTCGGCTCTATAGTTGAGGGTTCGGGGTTTAGGGTTTAGGGTTTAGGGTTTAGGGTTTAGGGTTTAGGGTTTAGGGTTTAGGGCTTAGGGTTTAGGGTTTAAAGGGGTTTAGGGTCTAGGGGTCTGCAAGCGAGGGAAGGGTGAAGGGGGAAACTTTAGGGTGGTTTCGATCCGAGAGTTGACGGTAGTTGATGTAGGCATTGGGGGGTGTCTCTGAGCTTGGTTCTATCAAATTAGGGTATCAAATTAGGGTTTAGGGTTTAGGGTTTAGGGTTTAGGGTTTAGGGTTTAGGGTTTCGGGTTTCGGGTTTAGGGTTTGAGGCTTAGGGCTTAGGGTTTTTAGGGTTTCTTCTCCAACATAAAGATCAGCCAACAGTGCACCTACAAACAAGCCCCCCCCCCCCCCCCCCCAAACTGGGCTTCGCAGGCCATGCCCTCTGCAAAGGGCCCTCAGGGTTTAGGGTTTAGGGTTTAGGGTTTAGGGTTTAGGGTTTAGGGTTTAGGGTTTAGGGTTCAGGGTCAGGGTTCAGGGTTCAGGGTTCAGGGTTCAGGGTTCAGGGTTCAGGGTTCAGGGTTCAGGGTTCAGGGTTCAGGGTTTAGGGTTTAGGGTTTAGGGTTTAGGGTTTAGGGTTTAGGGTTTAGGGTTTAGGGTTTAGGGTTTAGGGTTTAGGGTTTAGGGTTTAGCAGACGTTCAGAACTCAGAAAGTTGGGTTCAGCTGCACCCTGAACCCTAACCCTAGAACCTAAACCCTAAACCTTCAGGGACTTTACTTAAGGCGGAAGGAAGCTCCTACAGGCCTAACGCTACGTTGCAGAATACAACCCTAAACCCTAAACCCTAAACCCTAAACCCTACACCTTCAGGGACTCAACATAAGGTAGGCAATAGGGTTTAGGGTTTAGAGTTTAGTGTTAGGGTTCAGGGTTCGGGTTCAGGGTTCCTCTTCCCAAACCCTCAGCCCTAAATCCTGAGCTCTCAGCCCTCACGCCCCCTAAACCCTAAACCCTAAACCCCAAACCCCAAACCCCAAACCCCTCGGCCTCCACAGCCTTAGGCGCCTCTGCTGGCACCTTCGTGGCGTCCGCCTGGTTCTGCTCCTCAAGGTCCTTTTGCGGCTTAGGGCTTAGGGCTTAGGGTTTAGGGTTTAGGGTTTAGGGTTTAGGGTTTAGGGTTTAGGGTTTAGGGTTTCGGGCTTTTGCTTTTGAATGAAACTGTGGTGGCTTTCCAGGCTTGGAGAGGCCTTGCACAAAAGAAGTTGGAGAGCCCGAATAACATTGACGCCGGCAGCATCTTTCGGGGATTTCTTTCCAGGGTCTTTATTGGTGCCCTGAAAGCCTTGGCTTTTGTCTGATTCTTTGCATTGTGAAGGTTGACGTTTAGGTTCGAGGCTCTAGGCTCTAGAATCTAGGGTCTAGGGTCTAGGGTCTGGGGTCTAGGGTCTAGGGTGGGGGGGGGGGGTTGCGCAAGTCGCGAAGCCGAACCTGGGGAGCCATGGAACTGCGAACTCCCCTCTCCGGCCGCGTCAAACTAAAGCCTGAACCCTAAACCCTAAACCGTAAACCGTAAACCCTAAACCCTAAACCCTAAACCCTAAACCCTAAACCCTAAACCCTAAACCCTAGCTAAGAAAACGCACCCCGCTCCTCTTGGCGAGCCGTCGGCTCAGGTGGCTCCGGCTTGTCGGCAGCCCCTGGTGCTGCCAAGGCAGCCTCTGCTGCCTTCTAGGGTTCAGGGTTTAGGGTTTAGGGTTTAGGGTTTAGGGTTTAGGGTTTAGGGTATAGGGTTTAGGGTTTAGCGTTTAGGGTTTAGCGTTTAGGGTTTAGGGTTTAGGGTTTAGGGTTTAGGGTTTAAGGCTTAGGGTTTAAGGCTTAGGGTTTAAGGCTTAGGGTCTAGGGTTTAGGGTTTAGGGCTTAGGGCTTAGGGGGCTTAGGGTTGAGGTTGAGGGTTTAGGGTTTAGGG
>CAJNDS010002174.1:50000-102500 GCA_905221605.1 Symbiodinium natans | reverse complement strand
TGAAAAACCTACAACTCGGGCTTGGGTGCTCGAGCTGAGTGGCTTCCTGGTAGCCCGCTAGCCATCTACAATAAGGGAAGCCCTGTTGGGGTTGGTATTCCTTTACAAGGGAACCCAAAAAAGGGACATACTACAACAAGGGTACCCCTGTGGGGTTGGCATTGCTTTACCAGGGAGCCATGAAATTCAAGAAAGGGACAAGGGTACCACCGGGCTACCAAGTCTATTGTCCAGGGCTCCCTAAACCCTAAACCCTAAACCCTAAACCCTAAACCCCAAACCCCTAAACCCTAAACCCTAAACCCTAAACCCTCCGACCCACCACCGCATCCGTCTGCACCTCGTCGCGCTTGCGGCCGCACTTCCGGCAGAACCGGGCGTCTTCCAGGTACACGTTGCCGCAACCCGGGCAGCTGGCCTGCCAGAGCTTTGCACCTAAACCCTAAACCCTAAACCCTAAACCCTAAACCCTAAACCCTAAACCCTAAACCCTAAACCCTAAACCCTAAACCCTAAACCCTAACCCGGTTTGGGGCAATGGGGGTGTTGCTGGAATGGGCTTCTGAGGGAAAAGGCTTTGCAGGAACTTGTGCATGGATCATGGTCATGGGGTGAGAAGCTTAGAGAGCTAGAGAGCTATCGCTATCCCTTAAACCGCAGCTACCCGGATAAGAACTTACTTCGGATATGGCCTGGGCGACTTACTTCACGACGTAGCAAAGAAAGATGGGGCCATGCGAAAATGTGAAAGGCCCACTCTCCTGTACCAAACGTCTCTCAAAGCCTCAAAAGCCCTCAAGCTCGCAACATGCCAAACGCCACCTCCGCTTCAGCCTTTGCCGCCGGAGCGGTCCCTGCTTCCGTGGGAGCGGGCTCGACCGCCTCAGCGGGCTCTGTCGCGGGAGCAGGCTCTGCTGCTGGAGCAGGCTCTGCTGGAGCAGGCTCTGCTGCGGGAGCAGGCGGCTCCTTAGTGCTGAATGACCCGGTCGAATGTAGGTCTGCTTGTTGGGTTCAGGGTTTTGGGGTCCCGGTGCCAGCAAAACCTATGTGGCAGCGTTCTTGCTGGAAGCAAATCCGGTCCTTAGTAGGCCTGAATATGAAAGAGGGCCTAGGCAACAAGGAGTCCTGACCGCAAGCCTTCCCCATTCCCCCGCGCCTGGGACCGTAAACCATCACCGGCTCACCAACGCTCGTTCCATACCATCAGAAACAGCGAAGGGGAGTCGGATTGCTAGTCTCCCGAAACTCTAGAGCTACCTACCCTCATGAAGGCGCAGGGACAACACAACACTCAGGCACGTGACAAAACCCAGGGTTTAGGAGTTTAGGGGTGTAAGGGTTAGGGTTTCGGGTACTTGTAGCTCCAAAAGAGGCGTCCCACAAACAGCAGGGGCCAAGCACAACAAGAACCCACCCGGAGCACCTCCGCCGTCTCGACCTCCACCTCTTCCGCAGCTTCCTTGGTCGGCGCAGCCTGTAGCCCACGACGGCTTGGTGGGTCGCAGGAGGTCGAACAGTATATCAAGAACACTGACATCAAACGAGGAGGTCCCCAAAAAAGGTACTTGTCATTGGTTCTTTTGGGGGGAGGTGGGTGGGGGGTGAGGGAGGGTCCTGGTGAACGGGGATTAAATTATGTTAGGGGCATAGATATCAAGAGAAACATTTGAACTACATCTGCGTTTACCAAAGATGTGGGAACAGTTCCCACTTTGCAGGGTCCGTCACTAATCCCAAGCGCTTGATAGGAGGCCTTAGTCAGGGTGCACTAGGGGGGTTGGGGGGGGGGCGGGGGCCAGAACGAGCCTTGGGCTTGGTTTTGCAACATACCACGAGAAGAGGGCTCCCTCGCGGCACTCCAAGAATGCCCCAAAACCCCCTTACGCCTCATGGGCCTCTGCCCGGTACCCTTGGGTTGGGGGGCCCCTTTTGAAAAATCCTCTAAGGGAATATCAGGGCCATGAGGATCGGATTAAGAGAGCCTTTGAGGGGTACATCCGAAAGGGTCCGGGTATGACTCCCTTGATAAGCGAAACCATAACCCCCACCCCGCCAGGGCTGCCCTTCGCGACAATTTGATTGAACCTAGCATCCTGTCGTCCAAAAACCTTTACGATCAGCTCAGAACAAATATAAACGAGCAACCCTAAACCCGAAAGAATAGCAAGGGCAAGACCGAAAGTACACAAATCCCTAGCCCCTCTCCTAGCCTCCACTTCGGCTTTGGACTCCTTTGGCCCTTGCACCTCTTGCGTCACGGGCTCGATCGCAGTGGCCTCCATGCAGAAAGGGGCTTGGGTCTACGGGCTTCGGCTTGAAGGCTTAAGGGTTTGGGGTTTAAGGATTCAGGGGCTTGAGGTGACGGTTTCTGCTCCCAACACACCCAGGAGGCTTTGGAGGGCGAGCGTGCCTGCAGCGCTTCTTGCAGAAGACAAGACAGCGCGGGAGTGCGGAGCCAATGCACACTCCCACCCGCCTTTATCTGCACACTACCCCAATCATTTGCTGTTCATGGCAACATGGGACCTAGTATGAACCAAGAGAGAGAGAGAGAGAGAGAGAGAGAGAGAGAGAGAGAGAGAGAGCGTCAGCCAAACACCTGTACATAGAGTTCATGTTCAAGGAGTCGCCATCGTCCTGGAAGAAACAAGCCGGACGCCAAAGTGCGCCGGCGAAAAACAGCCAGGACCCCCATATCCATATCCAGGCGTGCTGAGGTGCACCTGGAGGTTACATGACTTCACATCCCCAGAAAAGCAGCCATCTGAACACACACAATTTATTCTTCCTGCCCGGTGCTAGGCGGGGAGCACACTGTACACAGCACAAAGGCCACCATGGCTGGGCACAAGACGACGACTCTCCAACGTCACTTGAACATCAGCTGACGGATTGGATACCTTCAGCTTGGCTTCTTCGCGTCTCAAGACCACTCTTCATGAATAAACGGATGTTTCCCCCCCATACTAGCAGTCCTTCGTAGGGATTTCTTAGGGGGGTACTATAATCATAAAGGACTGTTAGTATAAGGCGGGAACATCCATGGTGCAACTCTACCCGAAAGCCCCCAACTCCGAAGAACCCACAACTCCGATCCCACAGCCTCCTCAGGCGCGGAAGCAGTGGCGACTTCTGCTTGGCCGGATCCCAGGGCCTGTTTGGGCACGCCTACTTGGAGGTTCATGGTACTTACTATAAGCAATTGTAACTGCGCATACAACCCCTTAGAGCCCCTGAAGTGCCCTAATATGGTGATAAGTACAGTTATAAGTACCGTATTGGTTAATAAGTACCACGAACTTCCAAGCAGAGCCCAACCTGATGACCCTTCAGAACCTGAACAACCCCAATTGAGTCGAATGCCCCCCGAAAATCCAATGACCAGAATATGACTCCAGTGATTCCCCTAGCTCTACTGGCCCCCCATTGGGCTTCTAGCAACCCCAATAGCCCCCAAAGAGCCGTAATGGCCCCTAAACGGACAGACTGTGGGGCCTCTGTCGTGATGAACTCTCAGACTTGTGCCAGAAGACTCAATCTAGCAAGAGCCCTTTCCTGCAAAATAAAATTACGAGCCCAGCCGCGCGAACTATACAGACCAGCAACCCTGTGTGCAAACCCCACTGCCAGGAGGCAAGGCGAAGACCCCACACACAAAGCCCCCCTAAACCCTAAACCCTAAACTTACCCTAAACCCTAAACCCTAAACCCTAAACCCCAAACCCGAAACCCTAAACCCTAAACCCTAAACCCTAAACCCTAAACCCTAAACCCTAAACCCTAAACCCTAAACCCTAACCCTAACAAACCCTAAATCCTAGCCAAAACCGAACAAAAAAAGACCCATCACGAACCCCTGGCATAGGAGCGTCGGGATGAACCGGGGCTTAAACCCTAAACCCTCCGACACCCTAAACCCGGTGGGTTTTTGGGGGGGCTTCTGGCACTTCGAGAGTTTACTGGGCTTATGGGGCTTTTGGGGGTGTAGTGGGTTTGGGTTTCATGGGACTCCCTAAACCCTAAACCCGCAACCCTAAACCCTAGCCCTAACCCCTAAACACGTTTTAGGGTTTAGGGTTTCGGGTTTAGGGTTTAGGGTTTAGGGTTTGGGGTTTAGGGTTTAGGGTTTAGGGTTTGGGGTTTAGGGTTTAGGGTTTAGGGTTTAGGGTTTAGGGTTTAGGGTTTAGGGTTTGGGGTTTAGGGTTTAGGGTTTAGGGTTTAGGGAGGTTTTAGGGCCCCCGCCCCCACCCCGGGCCTTGCCCCAAGCAGCTTCAACTTCTGATTCCTTCGCTTTCCCGAGCGTGTGGGTGCTTTTTTTTCTAAGTTAGAGGTTTAGGGTTTAGGGCTTAGTGTTTATAGGCTTTAGGATTTTGGGGGTTTAGGGTTTAGGGTTTCGGGTTTAGGGTTTAGGGTTTAGGGTTTAGGGCGTTTAGTCCAAATAGGCCTCACAAGCGACATTTCCGATCGGATCCCCGGACAAGAGACATAGAACCACTCCCCCCAGATGTACTGGCCTGAGGGGGAAAAATGCCCGTAAAGCCGACCCCTCACCCAAGAACCCCCTAACCCTAAACCCTAAACCCTAAACCCTAAACCCTAAACCCTAAAGTGCTTCAGAGTCGGGCCTTCTAACCCTATATAAGCCCGAAACGCTAACCGTAAGCAGGGAGGTCGGACTGCTTGGCATTTAGTGGGCTTGAGGCGCATGTCCCCTGCGGCTTCTTTGATGTCTGCTTCTTAGTTGGTGGAGTGATTTGTCTGGTTAATTCCGTTAACGAACGAGACCTTAACCTGCTAAATAGTTACATGTAACCACGGTTACATGGGCAACTTCTTAGAGGGACTTTGTGTGTCTAACGCATGTGATGCCCTTAGATGTCCTGGGCTGCACGCGCGCTACACTGATGCGCTCAACGAGTTTACAATCTTGCCTGAAATGGCCGGGTAATCTTTTCACTCAGCCCTCTCATCTTATGGCGAGGCCTTAGGCTTTCAGGACTTTAGGGCTTCAGAGTCTTTGGGTTTAGGGCTTTTTGGCGTTTCGAGAGGGATAGCAAGAGTTAACGCGCCACATGGGCGTACGCGCTCGATGCGATTGGGTCCGTTTCCCTAAACCCTAAACCCTAAACCCTAAACCCTCGTAAACCTGGCAAGGAGCGCTACCACCCATGGCTTTCAACAGCGCCCGCTGGGTTGTCGCGTCGTCCGCGATGTCCACGTCATCCTCTTCCTGGGGCTTGACCCCCCCCCGACCCCTCCCACTCCCAACTGCTTAGAGCTTCAGCAGCAGCACCCGACAAAAATCTCTAAAACATCTATGGAGCCCCTAAACCCTGAACCCTAAACCCTAAACCCCGAAGACCCTAAACCCCAAAGACCCCCAGAAAGAAGGACCAAGTTACAGCCTCCGAGGCCCCCATGGCCTTCTGCAGAGCCCTCTGGGTCTCCGCGTCGTCGGCAATGTCGACGTCATCCTCCTGGGGTTTAGGGTTTCGGGTTTAGGGTTTAGGGTTTCCGAAAGTTAGAAAGAGTTAGAAACCCTCCAAAATCCTAAACCCAACTGGTGGATCGAGAGTTTATGGGTTTAGGAGCTCAGGAGCGGTTAGTTCAGGGTCTGGGGCTTTAGGTTCTATCTAAGAAGAATTCAACATGTTCAACATGCCCCAAACCCATACCCCTTAACCCATACAAAGGAGAATATATGGAAGACTACCATACCCTTTACTTTCTTTCAAGGGGTATGCCCAAGGGGTATGTTGAGTATTTCATGGATTTTAACGGCCCCTTGGGGTTGTCGGGCCTTGGAGGCCATGAGTGCTTTAGGGAAAACTTGCGAGCTCACAGGATACTGTTTCTCCGCCCAAACACAGAAGCGAACCCTAAACCCTGAACTCTAAACGCTAAACCCTAAACCCTAAACCCTCCCTACACACCTTGTAGGGCTCCCATGTTCAAAACCACTCTATTCACAGAAGGGCCCCCAAATTACCGGAGACCAGCAGGGTTCGACACAAAGCATTCCGCTTTGGTTTCAGGGCTTCAGGTTTAGGGTTTAGGGTTTAGGGTCTAAGGATTAGGGTTTAGGGTTTAGGGCTTAGGGCTTAGGGCTTAGGGTTTAGGGTTTAGGGTTTAGGGTTTAGGTTTTAGGGTTTAGGGTTTAGGGTTTAGGGTTTAGGGTTTAGGGTTTAGGGTTTAGGGTTTAGGGTTATTGCTTTCAGGGGTCTTCGGGCCTTAGGGCAAAAACCCTCAGACAGGGTTAGGACTTAGGAATTAGGGTTCAGGAACACCAACAGTCCTCAATAGGGATTCAGAAGCGGGTACTAGAGGACTTAGGGTTGGTGGGAGCTTCGGTTTAGGGTTTAGGGTTTAGGGTTTAGGGTTTAGGGTTTAGGGTTTAGGGTTTAGGGTTTAGGGTTTAGGGTTTAGGGTTTAGGGTTTAGGGTTTAGGGTTTAGGGTTTACGGTTTAGGGTTTAGGGAAACCAACAGGCCTCATCTGCGGGCAACTCGGTGGCAGGGTGGGTGGACTCGGGCGGCATCTCCGTGGCCGGATGGGTGGAATCCTTCAGGAGGTGTCGGGGCTTGAGGCACTTGATGCTGTCGGGAGCGGAATGAAGTACACATATATATATATATATATACACAGATGAACCCCAAACCCCAAACCCCAAACCCTAAACCCTAAACCCTAAACCCTGAACCCTAAACCCTAAACCCTGAACCCTGAACCCTGAACCCTAAACCCTAAACCCTGAACCAACACTGGCCCTGTAAAGCCTTAGACTCCCGAAACCCCTGAACTGGCCCGAAAGCTCAGTGGAGATCCGAGCAGAGCCAGGTCTGAAAGGCGTCTGAGGCTTTGGGGCTTGGGGTTTAGGGTTTGGGGTTTAGGGTTTGGGGTTTAGGGTTTAGGGTTTAGGGTTTAGGGTTTAGGGTTTAGGGTTTAGGGTTTAGGGTTTAGGGTTTAGGGATAGGAGGGGTTAGAGTATCCCTAAACCCCAAACGCTAAATAAGCCCTGAAAGCCTCTGCGCTTCAAAGGCACGTACTGTGCGGACTCGGCCGCGGCCTCGCGCCGCCGCCGCGGCTCCTCCGCGAGCTCTGCCTCCAGCTCCTCCGGGGGGTTGTTTAAGGTTTAGGGTTTGGGGTTTAAGGTTTAGGGTTTCGGGTTTAGGGTTTAGGGTTTAGGGTTTGGGGTTTGGGGTTTGGGGTTTGGGGTTTGGGGTTTAGGGTTTAGGGTTTAGGGCTCTAGGGTCTATACGGGTCTGCAGTTTGGAGGGTTGAGGCGCTCGAACCTATTTTGGCCCACTCCTTTTTGCAACATCCGAAACCCTAAAGCCCTAAACCCTAAACCCTACACCCCCAAACCGTAAACCCTAAACCCTTAGCCCCTGAGTGAACGAAGAATGCCCTAAAGACCACAAGTCCACCCACCCCAAGCCCGAAACCCTAAAACAGCCTAATTCCCAAGCCCGAAACCCCCTCTAACCCAAGCCCTAAACACCCTAAACCCCAAGCCCGAAACCTCCTAAAATCCGCTGAACTTCCTAAACCTCCTAAACCCCCTAAACCCCCCTAAACTCCTAAAAACCCCCTAAACTCCTAAAAACCCCCTAAACTCCTAAACACCCCCTAAAACTCCTAAACCCCCCAACCCCCCCCCCCCCAAAGCCCTAAGCCCTAAACCCTAAACCCTAAACCTCCAGCCGCCTTCTCCAAGCGCTCTTTCTCCGCCAGCTCCTGCTGCAGTCGGAGCAATGCCTCGGAGGTGAGGGGCGGACCTCGGCACTTTCGGAGGGTTTTTGGTGTTTAGGGGCTTAGGGGTTTAGGGTTTAGGGTTTAGCGTTTAGGGTTTAGGGTTTAGGGGTTTAATGGTGGTTTAGGGGTTTAATGGTTTAGGGGTTTAGGGGTTGAGGGGTTTAGGGGTTTAGGGGTTGAGGGGTTAAGGGGACCCAAGGGGAGTTTGATTTTGGGAGCTGTTAAGGGGTGGAGGCGAGTCAAAAAAAAGGCTAAAGTCGCAGCCACGCGAAACCCTAAACCCTGAACCCCAGGGGTTCAGAGAGGTCTTGCTGCAAAGGGACCCAGACTTCGCGGCGTGTGAGGGTCGAGGGTTGGGGTTCGGGTCTCAGGATTGCAAGGGCATCAGCGAGTTTAGGATTTAGGAGTTTAGGATTTGGGGTTTAGGGCTTAGGGTTTAGGGTTTAGGGTTTAGGGTGTAGGGTGTAGGGTGTAGGGTGTAGGGTGTAGGGTGTAGGGTGGGCCGGATGAAAGCCTGTCCGGCTGCGCGATGTTGCTGTGCCATAGCTTTGGGCGCGAGGCGTAGCTCGACACTCCACCGAAATCCCTCCCCAAACATGGTGCTGGCCCCGCCCTTCAAACCCTCGGTTTAGGGTTTAGGGTTTAGGGTTTAGGGTTTAGGGTTTAGGGTTTAGGGTTTAGGGTTTAGGGTTTAGGGTTTAGGGTTTAGGGTAGGGTTTGGGGTTTGGGGTTTGGGGTTTGGGGTTTGGGGTTTGGGGTTTGGGGTTTGGGGTTTGGGGTTTGGGGTTTGGGGTTTGGGGTTTGGGGTTTGGGGGTTGGGGTTTGGGGTTTGGGGTTTGGGGGGTTGGGGTTTGGGGTTTGGGGTTTGGGGTTGGGGTTTGGGGTGGGGTTTGGGTTTGGGTGGGGTTTGGGGGTGGGGGTTTGGGTTTGGGGTTTGGGGTTTCGGTTTGGGGTTTGGGGCTTGGGGGTTTGGGCTTGGGGGGTTTGGGGTTTGGGGTTTGGGGTTTGGGGTTTGGGGTTTGGGGTTTGGGGGTTTAGGGTTTGGGGTTTGGGGCTTGGGGTTTAGGGTTAGGGCTTGATCCTCTTAAACCCAATAAGGGAAGACATAGACTGTCCCAACCTAGCCATGAAGCCCTCTAAACCCCACACCCTAAACCCCAAACCCCAAACCCTAAACCCCAAACCCCAAACCCCAAACCCTAAACCCTAAACCCTAAACCCCAAACCCTAAACCCTAAACCCCAAACCCTAAACCCAACAGCAGTCACGCTCCGAAGCACCTTGCTGCTCATCGTCCTCATCTGCGGCCTCCTCATCCGGCTCGGGCTGCTTGAGCCTCTTGGGGTTTAGGGTTTAGGGTTTAGGGTTTAGGGTTTAGGGTTTAGGGTTTAGGGTTTAGGGTTTCGGGTTTCGGGTTTAGGGTTTCGGGATTAGGGTTTAGTTTGTAGGGTTTCGGGTTGGGAGGGTTGAGGGTTTAGGGTTTAGAGGGTTTAGGGTTTAGGGTTACAACCTCACAAGCTTCTAAGGGTCAAAACGTCAATAAGTCCAAACCAGACCCAGACACCGGCGCTTCTCTTTGCGGCGCTTCCAGGCGTGGCCCATTTCTGCCTGGGTGCCGGGTGCTGCAGACCAGACGGTTGAGACGTCGAGCTTTGGCCGGCCTAAACCCTAAACCCTAAACCCTAAAGCCTAAACCCTAACCCTAAAACCTAAACCTTAAACCCTAAACCCTAAACCCTAAAGGGGTCACCGGCTCAAAGTGCAGGGCCCTGACTCAAAAATCCTAGCAACATCGATCCTCAGGATCGACAGTTCCGCTACCCGAAACCCTAAACCCTAAACCCTCAAAACCCTAAATCCCAAACCCTAAACCCTAAACCATAAACCCCAAAAACCCAAACCCTAAACCCTCAAAACCCTAGACCCTAAATCCCAAACCCTAAGCCCTACGAAACCCTCAAAACCCGAAGCCCTCAACTGGCAAGGAGCTGGCTCTTCCACATCGATTGGCTCGCCTTGCTTCCGCTTCTTGTCCTTCTTCTTCCTCTTGGCCCTGCCCGGCTCACCTGCAAGTGTGGGTTTAGAGCTTCGGGTTTAGGGTTTAGGGCTTAAGGTTTAGGGTTTAGGGTTTAGGGTTCAGCATCTCAAGTCCGAGCATTCACTAGTCGGGTAGCTTGTGCAAAAGCACCCACCCACCCAAGAATACCATAACCTTAAGACAACGTAAAGTTCACTCAATACATGCCCAGTACTCAAAATCCAGCGGACCCAAAACCCAAGCCTAAACCTTATGACCCTAAACCCTTGAGACCCTAAACCCTTGAGACCCTAAGACCCGAAACCCTTCAGACCTTAGGGTCTCAGACCCTAGACACTTGAGGGGGGAAGAAGCAGGCAAAAACGCAAACAAAGCAAGCAAAAACGCACGAACCAGGTAAATGCCCCACGAAGCAGGCAAAAATGCTCACGAAGGAGGCAAAATGCCCACGAACTAGGCACTGGGGTCTTTACGGGTTAAATACATTTCGAAAGAGAGGTTTAGGGGTTAGGGTTTAGGGTTTAGGGGCCCAAAAACACCAAACCCGAAATGAGGAACGCGCACCGACCTTCAAGCACTAAACTTAGGGGGGTCAAACTTGCAGCCCGAAGAGGTTCCTTTCTTTCATACTCCTAGTATGGCCCGTATACTCCCTTAAAGAGATTTAAAGATGGTCCCCCAACCCAAGAGTACAACCACAGGGCTCCAAGGTAGAACCCCGTGATAAGCCCTCCCTCAAGCACCAAGCTTCACTAAGCCCGACACAAACGCTAAACCCTAAACCCTAAACCCTAATCCCCACACATTCCTGCAAACGATGTTTGGAGCCCTCTCCTTCGGAGTCTTCCTCCCCAGCATGGCGCTTGGACTTCTTGTCCTCAACAGGGGTTTAGGGTTTAGGGTTTAGGGTTTAGGGTTTAGGGTTTAGGGTTTAGGGTTGAGGGTTTAGGGTTGAGGGTTGAGGGTTTAGGGTTTAGGGTTTAGGGTTTAGGGTTTAGGGTTTTAGGGTTTGGGGTTTAGGGTTTAGGGTTTAGGGTTTAGGGTTTAGGGTTTAGGGTTTAGGGTTTAGGGTTTAGGGTTTAGGGTTTAGGGTTTAGGGTTTAGGGTTTAGGGTTTAGGGTTTAGGGTTTAGGGTTTAGGTCTTGCTGTGATAAGGCGTGGATGCTTTGAAGGTTAGGCTGTGGAACAAGCTCGAAAGCTTCGTGAGGCGCGAAGAGCAGCTTTGGCCCGATTGCACCCCACGCCGTCCAAGGCGACAAAGCCACCCAAACCTATTCCTTTTAGGGTTTAGGCCTAAACTCAGACAACAGTCCACTTCTAAACACATCTTCCGTCCTGAATGTCAGGAGTTGTAAGAAGGTTTCGGGGTGCAAGCTGTCTGAAGGCTTCCAGAGGTCCCAGAACGGTCCCTGAGGCGGCCAGAGGCCGTTCCCGCCCTCCTGAAAAGGTTCATGACCTAAAGGCTTAGGGCAGTTACTTTCTGAGGAGAACGTGTTCCGGTACCGGGCCCATCGTGGGTGCTACCGACCCCCATGCTGAGGGAGGCGGGCGAGCGACCTGGGTCGGCTTGCGCCATCAAGGTCGAAGGGCTTAAGCGCCGCCCCCCAACCTAGAGGGGCGGCCTAGGCCTTGAGTTTAGGGTTTAGGGTTTAGGGTTTAAAGGCTAAGGGTTTAGGGTTCAGGGTTCAGGGTTTAGGGTTTAGGGTTTAGGGTTTAGGGTTTAAAGGTTTAGGGTTTAAAGGTTTAGGGTATAAAGGTTTAGGGTCTTCAGGTTTAGGGTGTAAAGGTTTAGGGTTTAAAGGTTTAGGGTTTAAAGGTTTAGGGTTTAAAGGTTTAGGGTCTAAAGGTTTAGGGTTTAAAGGTTTAGGGTCTAAAGGTTTAGGGTTTAAAGGTTTAGGGTTTAATTGTTTAGGGTTTAGGGTTTAATCGTTTAGGGTTTAGGGTTTAAAGGTTTAGGGTCTAATCGTTTAGGGTTTAGGGTTTAGGGTTTAGGGTTTAGGGTTTAGGGTTTAGGGTTTAGGGTTTAGGGTTTAGGGAGCTCTTTTGCCGGACTGCTGTGACTGCAGTCAGAGATACCCTGCAAACATACAAGGTACGCTTTCTTGGCTACAGGGGTTTACAAGTGAACCCCAGCACTCAGAAACGGGAGGTGTCTTGGCGAAGGAACGAGCTTGGGGGCTTGGTTGAAGAAACTTCGCGACCTCACCCTCAACTGTGACCCCACTGCTCTTCGCGTCCTTCTTCCGTTTGCGGCCCGCTTTGTCCTCCTCCCCCAGCCGAGCTGAGAAGCTAAACGGGTTCGAGGGGAAAATCTAGAAATTCCTGCGTGCAAAGCTACAAAGTACGACTTCTTCTTGCGCAGAAGATGGGAACGAAAGGCCTGGAGTTGTGAACGTGCGGCTTGGTGAGTCTAACGCTGCCACTACCACACACGTATACAACGCACGAAGAGCCTTAACCTAAACCCTGACATCTCAACCCTTAAACCTTCTGCCCAAATACCTAAGCCCCTAGGCCCGCTCTTCGACCCAGGGTTTAGGGTTTAGGGTTTAGGGTTTAGGGTTTAGGGTTTAGGGTTTAGGGTTTAGGGTTTAGGGTTTAGGGTTTAGGAAAGCTCTCTAAACCCCCCCCCCTAAATGGCCGAAGCTTTAAGGCTTCACGGTTCCAAGCCGGGTTGGTGAAGCCTCGTCCACGACTTGCACTGGCTCTGCTGTAGGCGCAAGCGGCTTCACCTAGACAGGTCCCGAACGCGTGTGCGTGTAGGGGCGGGAACCGATTCGGGAAAGGAGCCTTAGACAGCTGGGCCAGCAACCAAGCTGCATTTCGATGAAGGACCGCGCTTCCCGCCGAAAAGACTTTGTGCGTGTGCAGCGGAAAGGCCACATCATCCGACCTCACTGCTGCCAGGAGCAAGGACGGACCGGTGGCCGCATCCCAATGTTCACAGAAAGTCGCACTTGGCCTAGGACTGCTCTCGAAGTTTACACCAAGAATGCTAAGAGGATTCAAGGTCCTTTCATGTAACAACCCCAGTCACCAAAGTGAAGCCCTGATTTCAGTGCGGAAAAGGCTCCCGCCGACCGGAACCTGGCTTCCCACGTAGATGCTCAGCAGTCGCGCCGCAATCACCAGCTGCTTCGTGTTCTTCCGGCTGTTCAGCGGCATCAGGATCTGCCAACCTCTCCAGGAAGGACGTCTACATGTGGTGGGCCTTGGGGAGTAGGCGCTTGGGGGGGGGGAGGGGAGCGGGGGCGCATGGAAAGCAACATGACCCGTGGGCATAGATGGATGCAAGTGGGCTCAGCCAGCAGCACCTTGCACACTAAAAGTCACCAACATGTTCGGCCCCTCTACCAATGAAATACCCTTGAAAACCCTCAAAACTTCAACGAGGACCCCGAAACCCTCAACCCTGAACTCAACGCTTAGGCGCCCGGAATCCGGCGCATAAGCCCCTCGATGTTCGCCCACCTTATATATATATATATACTATATATACTATACATACTATATATACTATATATACTATATATACTATATATACTATATATACTATATATACTATATATACTATATATACTATATATACTATATATACATATATATACTATATATACTATATATACTATATATACTATATATACTATATATATATATATACTATATATACTATATATACTATATATATACTATATATACTATATATACTATATATACATATATATATATATATACTCCCAGAGTTCCGAGGTCGGCAAGACCTGGGTGCCGGAGCAGTGGCGGATATTCGAACGTCTTGGACCTCCCCTGACCCCCTGAAGCCCCAAAACCCTAAACCCTAAACCCTAAACCCTAAACCCTAAACCCTAAACCCTAAACCCTAAACCCTAAACCCTAAACCCTAAACCCTAAACCCTAAACCCTAAACCGAAGCCCCTGGACCCCCGGTATCCTCCTTGAACCTTGGCTGCAAATCCTTGTTTTAAGGTCATGAGGTCAGGAAAGCTTGGGTTTAGGCCGAAACCCGAAAAGGAACAGTTTGATGGCCCTCCGCAATCGGGCCAACTCGGGCTGCTCTTGGCGCCTGACGACGCTTCCGAGCTTATTCCGCATCCAAACTCCACAGCATCTGTGCCATACTACAACAGCAAACCCTAAACCCCAAACCTTTAAACCTTTAAACCTTTAAACCTTTAAACCTTTAAGCCTTTAAACCTTTAAACCTTTAAACCTTTAAACCTTTAAACCTTTAAACCTTTAAACCTTTAAACCTTTAAACCTTTAAACCTTTAAACCTTTAAACCTTTAAACCTTTAAACCTTTAAACCTTTAAACCTTTAAACCTTTAAACCTTTACACCTTTACACCTTTACACCTTTACACCTTTACACCTTTAAACCTTTTTTAAACCTTTAAACTAACCTTTAAACCTCTTTAAACCCTAACCCAGGGGAAGAGTTAGGGCTTGGGGGATTGCGAGTCCAGCCTTTGTGCAGGGAGCCACCAATCAAACCAGCATCCAAAAACGCCGTGCGTGGCAGTCGCTAAGTTAGTTAGCGTTTCAAGGTTGCGTCAGGCTTTAGGGTTTAGGGTTTAGGTTTTGGGGGGGGGGGGGGGGGGTAGCCCCAATATACCCCAAACACTTTAAGTCATCAATCCTCAACGGAACCCCCGAAAAGGGTACCCCTATTGTCGGACATGTACCCAAACCTCTCCTCTAAAACGCTAGGTGCATCGGTGAATCGGCGAAACAAGCTCGGGACAGGGTTTGGGGCTGGAAGTTGTCCCAGGAGCCTCCACACCCTTAACCCAAAGTCCTGAAAACCCTGAACCCTGAACCCTGAACCTCAACCCCCTCTTCTTCAAAGGGGCCGTGTGGAAGAATACGCAAAGCGCCTTTCCTTGGCTCTCCGTGAAAAAGCACTGCAAGTCCAGGAGACGAGATGACGAGATGATTGCCGACTAAGTTAAGCTCTGGTTCGGTGACGTGGGGTTCTTGAGCACCTCAAGAATGAAACTTGGGCAAGCTGCCATGTCTTATAACCAAGGTTGTAGGGTTTAGGGCTGCTACCCTGGGTGCCCATAGCCCCAAAGACCTGAATCCTCGAGGCCACCGACCCTCCAACTTTGACCGACGCCAGGAGCCCTGAATGGAAGGTCCCCAAACCCCAAACCCTAAAGCCGCAATCCCAAACTCGAAAGTGGAGCTCCTGAACCCTAAGCCCTAAACCCTCAACCCTCAACCCTCAACCCTCAACCCTCAACCCTCAACCCTCAACCCTCAACCCTCAACCCTAAACCCTAAACCCTAATTAAACTTCAACTCCAGACCCGAAAACACTGAACCGCTCTCGCGACGTCGAAGCGTCTTCAGGGGCTCCCAGGCGTTACTTGGGTTCTCCGCATGGGGCCCGGCGCGGACAGCGGTGCCGTTGCGGGACCTCCGTCAGAGGCGCAGGCCAACCCTTCGGGGTTTAGGGTTTAGGGCTTAGGGTTTAGGGTTTAGGGATTAGGGATGAGGGATTAGGGATTAGGGTTGTGGTGGGCTCCTCCGCGCTCTACCTCCCAACACATATGGGGGTTTCCGAAATTAGGGGTACCTCATTGGGGTCCTTATTTTCAGGGGAATTTACTAGTTTTGGGGTCTATATTGGCGGTCCTTTAAATCACAAGTGGGGGGGGGGGGGGGGGGAGATGGGACACCATACGGTAGGCGCACTTGAGGGCGGCAGAGACACCGACTAATCTATGCACCCTTGTGGTTTTTGGCATGATGAAGTTCGGACGGCATCTGTGGCGATTCCACGTTGCGTGACGACTGCGATAAGCAGGTCCCAGGCCCCTAAATCCGTGAAGCTACGGCTATGGATCATCGGATAAACCCTTGACGAAAGTCCGTCCACACGCAGCGCCTCCCCAAGTTTGGTATTTTCTCAAGGAGGGCACTATGTCACTATGTCCACATGCCTTCACGCACGAACTCGCTCATGGACTTTCGAACTCTTCTGGGCACAAAGCAATCCCGAGTCAGCTCTGTTGACCCCTCGCAATTGGCTGCAAGATCCACTATGGACAGCGTCGAAAGGCTCTCAACAATGCCAAGCTACACATGAACCCCACTTGATGAGAGAGAACCCGGGTGACAACGCATGACCCAATAATTAGGGCTTAGTGGGACGGCAGCATGTGGTGGAAATGCGCAAGATGTGAAAGGCTGAACGTTGTCATCAACGTAGTCACTTTCTCTAGGTTGCACAATGCCGAGCACTTTTGCGCAGGCGCAGGCTATGCATTCTGCCAACAACAACACGCAGCGCTGTTCTGCTGAAAGATAGATCGCGTTGCAGAGTCAGTATCCGTATGCCTGTTTTGGTGCAAAACCCTCAGAAACTTCCGAAACTTCGGGGGCTTGTGCAGAAGGCTGGCTTCGGGGCACAAGAAACCATGACTTGGGGCTTAGGGCTCGGCTGTTCAGGACCTGCAATAAGGCTACCCCAAAAATGTTACCCTTAGGAGGTTTATACATATATATATATATATAGCACCCCTTTGGCCTCCTCCTGAAGGTTTGCAGCTTCGTGTTTAGGTTTTGGGGTTTGTGAGGCTTAGGGCTTAGGGTGGAACCCACTCCAATTCGACTTGGCTACCTTTGAAACACTTTCGTTCAGGGCTTCAGCGCGCTTTTGGTGGCTTGAGGGCCTCCGGGCACAAGGTTGATGTACCAGGGCTGCTAGAGACGCCCCAGGCCCTGAAGAAACAAAATTCACTGCACGCCCTCGACTCGCAGATCCCCATGCTTCTGAACCGCCGCGCGCCGAAACCTAAACGCTAGTCTTTCCAGTGCCCACCCGAAGTTCTGAGTGCCTCAAGAAAGGAATGTTGAAGGATTTAGGGTTTAGGGTTCAGGGTTTAGGGTTTAGGGTTTAGGGTTTAGGGTTTAGGGTTTAGGGTTTAGGGTTTAGGGTTTAGGGTTTAGGCTCCAGGGCACCCGACATCCGAACTCCCCAAACCCGATAAACCCTGAAGAGGCTTCACGGACACCCGAAGCACTCTCATGCAGAAGAGGGTCTCATCTCGGATACAGACCAGCGGTCCAGTTGGGCTCTTCCTTGGCTAGCTGCTAGCTCGGATTGCGGCTTGGGACTTGTGGGGGCTTAGGGCGTTTCGGGTGCCCTCGAGGCCCCCCCCCCCTTGGCCCTCGGCACCCTGGAACGATAAGGAACATACACAACATTTTTTGCAGATGTATACTTATAGAATATCCTCTATATATATATATATATATGTATGTGTTATGTAATGTCTAGTGTACAATATAGTATGTATGTGTATGTGTGTATATATATACATTATATGTATATATAATACTGTTTATATACCATACAACATACCATATGAATTATAGAATATTATATATAATACACAAGAAAAAATACACAATATCAACTCTGTAAGCGGAGTAAAAAGCACATCACACCTTTGTTCACAATATGTTGTAGTATTATATTATATATCTATATCTATATCTATATCTATATCTATATCTATATGTATCTATGTCTATGTCTATATCTATATCTATATCTGTATCTATATCAAGAAAACATATATACATATATGTACATATGTATACATACATACATACATACAAACATACATACATACATACATACATACATATATATATATATATTTACGTCCAGCCGCAACAGATGACCACAAGATAGATGAATCTAGGAGCTAGATGTGAGGGAGAAACCGAAGACAAGATACGTCCAGCAGTTACGGCGTGCATACTATCTTAAGCGAATTGTAGTAAACTAGTGCACGAATTCGCGTAAGAATGTTATAAACGCCCTTTTCCCCCTTTAATGCTGTAGGTAAAAGTCTCATTATAATTTATGTCTTTTAGAAGGGCTTTTTGAACAGCATGAAAGGGCCCTTAATTAATGTACTATTACGGGGCCCACAATACTAATACTGATAGTCCCGTATAATGAAAAAATTAAGGGAGAAAAGAGCACACGTTTCGTTCATACATTAATTCACTGATTCACTTTGTTATACATACGGCAATAGACATCCAAAATGGGCTCACGTTCGAGATCAGACACCCATCCCCCCCCCCCCCCCTTCCCCGGAGAGGGTCCTGTTTCGGCCCCCTGACATGGGAGGACTGGGGATTTTTTTTGACACTTTGACCTATACTCCCCTTAGAACCTTAAAATCGTATGTTTAAGATCCTCTTTGGTTTTATATGAACAAAATTTTTAAAAAAATAATAATTCCCAAGGGGTCATAGAGTGACGTGCGTGCCATCAATCTGAGGGCATGGGGCTGAAGATGGATCTCCGCGTGGTAGACAGAGACCCCATCGAAGTCCAGAACCACGTCGTTGGCGACTCCACGCCCTGATGAGGGTTTAGGGTTTAGGGTTTAGGGTTTAGGGTTTAGGGTTTAGGGTTTAGGGTTTAGGGTTTAGGGTTTAGGGTTTAGGGTTTAGAGTTTAGGGTTTCGGGTTTAGGGTTTAGGGTTTAGGGTTTAGGGTTTAGGGTTTAGGGCTAGCTTCTCATGCCCCACACCCCCTGAATTCCCAAACCCAACACCTTAAACCCTGACCATTGGGATGTTCCCCCTTATCCTAGCAGTCCTGGATAGGGATTATACTACGGGGTACTAATATCCCTTAAGGACTGCTAGAAAAAGGGGGAACATCCCAACTTGAACACTAAGCTTGCTTAGGCTCTTAGGGGTGAAGGTACTTATAGGGTTTAGGATGAGGGACCAGAACCTAGAGAACTGGCCATATCTTGGCTGCACTTAGGAGGGTAGCCATAAATTTTGTAGCTGCCTTATTAAGAAACCCAATAAACCCAAAAAAGGCTAAGGATCTAAAGTTACTGTAAGGCACCACAAAGACATGAACACATGAGCGCATCGGAATGTTAAGCCCTAAGTGACCCAGAAGCCCGACAGCTTTGAAGGTCCTGGGCCACGAAACCCTGCACAGCCGTACGCAGCCGCTCCCCACACACCCCAACATCAAAGCCCCTGAACCCTGAACCCTGAACCCTAAACCCTGAACCCTGAACCCTGAACCCCTAAACACTAAACCCTAAACCTAAACCTTAAACCCTAAACCGAATCCCTTAAACCCTAAACCGAATCCCTTAAACCCTAAACTCTAAACCCTAAACCCTAAACCTTAAACCCTAAACCCTGCCGCAGCCTATTCTGAGCACGCCGCCCACACTCCTCGGGCTGAATCGGGGTTGTGGCATCTGGAGACATTCTACGCCCGTTTAGGGTTTAGGGTTTAGGGCGAGGGTTTAGGGTTTAGGGTTCCTGCCATGGATGGAGCCCCTTACAAGCCGAAGAAGGAGCCTCAATTTGGAGGTTGAGGGCCTAGGGTTTAGGGCTTAGGGTTGAGGGTTTAGGGTTTAGGGTTTAAGGTTTAGGGTTTAGGGTTTAGGGTTTGGGGCTAAGTTCGGGGATTAGGGTTTAGGGTTTTGGAGTTAAAGACGGTGTGGTATTGCACACAACAAAACGGCCCAGGGGCAGCGTGAATGTCTTCGCAGACTCTGCTGTCCCTCTGCAAATTGTGATGTCACACTTCTCAGCCTGACAGGGCTTAGGGTGGGGGTGGGGGGGGGGGGTTAGGGTTTCGTGTTCTGGGCTTTTGGGATTAGGGTTAGGGTTTAGGATTTAAATTGCCTTAGTTGCTGGTCTAGGGGGGGTGGGGATTAGGGTTAGTCGTGTTGGAGGTTCGGAGGTTCCCAGCTTGAAGGCTTCTGGACTGAGGAGGAGATTCACTGCTGTGATCACTCATGCTGCCGTGGAGCCCTAAACCCTGAACCCTAAACAGCCCCCTGAAAGCCCGACACCCCCCCCCCCCCAAAAAAATAAAAATAAAAAAACGTGGGATTCAGGACTTCCTGGCAGTTTTCTCCGGGTGGGGAGGTTCATAGGGGATAGTACCTAGAGAAGCTCATGGAGTTTTGGAGAGCAGTGGGGAGCCCTAGGGAACCCTGGGCTACATGCTCCCTTAAGGACCCCCCTCCCCTTAAGGACCCTATAGCGGTTGCATACGAGCCCGCACCCCCAAAAACTTCAACCCACACATGCCAGACCCCTATTATGCACCCAAAAAACCCAAAACCCCCGAAACCCCCGAAACCCCCCAAACCCCCGAAACCCCCGAAACCCCCAAAACCCCCCAAAACCCCAAAAACCCCCAAAACCCCCAAAACCCCCGAAACCCCCGAAACCCCCCAAAACCCCCAAAACCCCCAAAACCAGATCAGACACCCAGGGGTCCCAAGCCGTACGCCTGAAACTTACATCCCAACTGCATGGGCTCCCAGAGCATCCCTAAACAACCGCCTAAACGCCCCTAAAACGCGGTTAAAACCCCCAAAACCCCTGAAACCCCCTAAACCCCCCCAAACCTCCTAAACCCCTTAAGCCCCTAAGCCCCCCTAAACCCCCGTAAACCCCCCTAAACCCAGCCCCCCAAAACCCCACCTCTGCCATGGCGACCCAGTCTCCGCCGTGTCCGCGCGCATCGCGCGCGTCCGCGCGGGGCGGAGAGGGGAAACCGGCTTGAGGATCGGCAAACGGCGGTTCGGGGCTCCAAGGGTGAGGTCTTCAGGGTTCAGGGTTCAGGGTTTAGGGTTTAGGGTTGAGGGTTGAGGGTTTAGGGTTTAGGGTTTAGGGTTTAGGTTTAGGGTTTAGGGTTTGCCCCAATATGGTTATACGTACAGTTATAGGTACAGTTACGCCCTAAACCCTAAACCCTAAGCGACAAGGTCCATACATACAACTTCGAGTGCACAAGGCTACGGATTCAACGTCCAGAGGGGGCTTCGACAGGAAGCAGGGCATCGAGGCAGTAGTTCAGTCAAATTCAAGGGCGACGCTGGGAAACACGAAGCACTGAAAACCTGTACCTCCTTTGAGGGGCTTGGGGTTTGGGGTTTAGGGTTTAGGGTTTAGGGTTTGGGGTTTAGGGGAGGCTTTGTGGGCCTCGGCTTGAGGGAAAGCCGCCGACACTCCTTCACACACCTCACACCCTGAAATGAGTATACCACGATAAGTCGATAAGCAACTCGCACGGGTCCCCACACTGCACACATGGGGATTTACACCCGAGGTTCTGGGTAGCCCAGGAACCATATTAAAATAAGGGCACCTTCTGTTGGGCTGGCTACTTTCTCAGGGGACCCACAACCAAAAAGGGTAAAGGGCACCACTGGGCTAGAAACCGGAAACCGGGGTCCGGGGTGGTTGCAAAGTTCTTCAAGGGCTGTGCGCCCCGGCCGATACACCCAGCTGCTTCAGGGCCGCCTCGCTACAGTGACAGACAGGGTGCCGGGCTCGGGTTTAGGGTTTGGTTTGGGGTTTAGGGGTACCGAGGGCTGCAGAGCAGGTCTTAGGGGCTGAACTTAGTGGCCAATGCTTGTAAGGGTTTATAGAGCTTTGGCCCCTAAACCCCAAAACCTATACACAAACCCCAAGACTCTGGGTCCAGTGAGTATACAGAGTTTTCAGGAGCCCCCAACCAAAGGGTGGGGAGGGCGGGGTTTAGGGTTTTCGGGTTTTAAGGTTCAGGGTTGTAGGTTCTAAGTTTTAGGGTTCAGGGCCTTAAGGCCGAACCCTAAACCCTAAACCCTAAACCCTAAACCCTAAACCCTAAACCCCAAAGGGTTGAGGGCGCAGGGTTCTCGGTGCCCCCCGTGGCGACCTGTAGCCCCTGACTGGAGACGTAGCCACCTCGGCCGCCCAGGGGTGGCCATCTCTGCTTTGTCTTTGAAGTAGGGTTTCGGGTTTAGGGTTTAGGGTTCAGGGCTTACTTCTGATCTTCTATGATATAGTCGTTTTCTGATATGGCCTTTCCATATAGTGCTGACATGCAGGGGATGGAGCTTCTTAAGGTTCAGGGACACGGTAGAGGGCGCTCACAGCAGGGTCCAAGACATGCTTCCAGAGCAAGAGCTTAGAGTTTGGGCCTTTCGCAGCTCTTCAACTCATGCTCCCTTTTGGGCACCTTAAATCTTCGGGATCGCCTGATAATCGCACCCCACATGAGGGAGCAGAATTTAGAGAAGTGACGAAGTCTGGTAGGGTTCTGGGCTTCGAGCTGACTACGCGAAGCACCAGCAGCGGCGTAGGGTGAAGGAGGAGCAGCTCAGAATTGCTCAGAATTGGGCGGGCGAACTGCGCTGTCAGACCATAACACTGGCCTCAGAGCCCTGACCCGAAACCCTAAAGCGACACTAATTTAGGTAGCCCGTACCCAAAACCCTAAACCCTAAACCCAAAGCCCCAAACCCTAAACCCTAAACTCTAAACCCTAAACCCTAAACCCTAAACCCTAAACCCTAAACCCTAGACCCTAAGCCTACCTCACCCCCCACTCGTCACTGGGTGGCCGGCTGCCGCTGGCATCAACTCGCTCGAAGGCCCCATGCACCAGGCCCAAACGTCCCACCTACAGAGGGGCAGGGTTTAGGGTTTAGGGTTTAGGGTTTAGGGTTCAGGGTTTAGGGTTTAGGGCTTAGGGTTTAGGGTTTGGGGTTCAGGGCTTAGGGTATGGGCATGCTTGTGCTGCGTATGGCAAGAGAGGAAGGGTCAAGTAGAAATGTCATTCATCGAATGGCAACAATCACAATAGTAACAACAACAATAAACGAAACGATAGTAATTAATATAAAACAGTAATAACAGTAGTAGCGCGAGAACTACTTCGAACAATGCTTGCCGCTCGTCCGACAGGCAGCCGGCTTACACTTGAGGACGTCGAGCGTCAGGCCCAAAAATGGCGCGTGAGGTGTTTGGTAGCTCCTGCAGGATTCCTTTAGGGTTTAGGGTTTAGGGTTTAGGGTTTCGGGTTTCGGGTTTAGGGTTTCGGGTTTAGGGTTAGGTTTGAGATAGAGTCCGTCCCTACTTTCCCCCCTTATATTATCTAGTCAGGGTCTTATAGAGCCTTTTCCCCTTTAGGGAGCTAAGGATGGCCTTGATCTCGCTCGCAACCACATTCATCAACACCTGTGCGAAAAGCTCGTCTCACGGGACTCTGCCTTGGGCCTCTAAGGTTGTAGCCCTTGGGTTTGGGGAACACTTTTTCTAGAGATCCTGTTAGGGAATATGAGGGCCATAGTAGGAGTATGCTAAAGGAATCTCCTTCAGCGTACATCCTTGGGGGTCCCAGTATGACTGCCTTGATGATCGGGTTTAGGGTTTAGGGGCGCACAAGAGCTCCCAAAACACACAAAGCCAGCAGCTAGACTTCTCAGGGTTTGGGGGGGGGGCTTATGATGACCTGCTCACTCCGACTGAATTTTGCAGCTGCAGCATCACCACCACCACCAAGAAAACAAAAACCCTGGGCCCTTGGCCCTAAGTGCCAAAACCCTAAACACCCTAAAATGCATAAACCCTAAAACTTCCAAAACCCTAAACACCCCCAAATCCCTAACATTCCCTGGCAGAAGCCGACAGCTGATAATCAGCCCTTCCTATCGCTAAAGGAGCGCTTGCTGATGAAGGGTTTGGCTTTATACAGTTTAGGGAAAGGGTTTGGGGTTTAGAGTTTTGGCCACAGGGTTTAGGGTTTTAGAGTGCGCCCATTTTAAGGTGCCCTGGGCCACGCCAACAATCCCCAAACCCGGAACCCCAAACCCCAAACCCAAAAAACTCAGACCCGCAACCCCAAACCGAAACACCTAAACTCTAAACCCGAAACCCAAAACCCTAAACCCGAAGCCCGAAACCCTGAACCCGAAACCCTAAACCCGAAACCTTGAACCCGAAACCCTAAACCCGAAACCATACACCCTAAACCCTAAACCCAAAACCGTAAACCAGAAACCCTAAACCCGAAACCCTGAACCCGAAACCCTAAACCCGAAACCCTAAACCCTAAACCCGAAACCCTGAACCCTAAGCCCTAAGCACTAAACCCTAAACCCTAAACCCGAAACCCTAAACCCTGAACCCGAAACCCCAAACCCTAAACCCGAATCCCTTGAACTCCCAAAAGAAGCCACGGCCTGGAAGAACTTAGACTGGGCATGGGACCTGGGGGTGATCGTGGGCTTCTGGCTTAAGGCTTGGGGTTCAGGGTTCAGGGTTCAGGGTTCAGGGTTCAGGGTTCAGGGTTCAGGGTTCAGGGTTCAGGGTTCAGGGTTCAGGGTTCAGGGTTCAGGGTTTAGGGTTTAGGGTTTAGGGTTTAGGGTTTAGGGTTTAGGGTTTCGGGTTTGGGGTTTAGGGTTTAGGGTTTAGGGTTTAGGGCTGCAAGTCGAAGGTTCGGCCCTCCTACACCAGCCGGAGCCCAGGGGCTGCATCAGTGCGCTGAACGTCTCGGGCAGGAGCGGCCTGAGAGAGCAGCAGAAGATATTTTTGGTGCAGGGCTGGAGAGTTTAGGGTTTGGGGTTTAGGGTTTAGGGTTTGGGGTTTAGGGTTTGGGGTTTAGGGTTTAGGGTTTAGGGTTTAGGGCTTTGGGCTTGGGGGCTTCGGGTTCCTACACTCCGTCTGAGCCGAGGCTGCGGCAGCTCGGGAGTAGGGGCGTTGAAGGTCCAGGAGGACAGCCAGGGATGCCTGTTGCAAACGGAGGCGCCAAGAGGGCTCATAGGGCTCATAGGGCTTATCGGGCTTATGGGGCTTATGGGGCTTGTAGGGCTTATAGGGCTTATATGGCTTAGAGGGCTTAGAGGGCTGATAGGGCTTAGAGGGCTTATAGGGCTTAGAGGGCTTATAGGGCTGATAGGGCTTAGAGGGCTTATAGAGCTTATAGGGCTTATAGGGCTTATAGGGCTTGTAGGGCTTAGAGGGCTTATAGGGTTGCAAGAGTACTAATCAATCATACGCATAGTAGTAACAGCAATACTAGTAGCAATGATAATAACTGTAGTAATAATAATGGAAATAAATCGCAGTCATTGTAATCATGATAGCAATCGTAGTAGCAATAATACTAGGAATAATCAGTAATCATAGTAGTATTACGGCCGTAGCAGGGCTTAGGGCCTAGGCCTTAGGGCCTAGGGCTTGGGGCCTAGGGCTTGGGGTCATGGAGGTTTTAGGGCCAGAATGGCTTAGGGTTGGATTTCAAGGGGTTCTAGGGCTTTACAAGCTTTAGGGGCTGTTAGAGGCTTTGGTGTCTTGGCGGCTGGTGGGTGGCACGCGCTACAGGTGGAAAGAGGACCCCCAAAGCCCCTGAAATCGGGGCTCAGGGTTTAGGGTTTAGGGTTTAGGGTTTAGGGTTTAGGGTTTAGGGTTTAGGGTTTAGAGGGTTTATGAGGCTGAGTTTAGGTTTTCGGGTTTCGGGTTCAGGGTCCCAGTTGCACGGGGGGTCCAAGAGGTTCCAATGGCCAGGCGTTCTGTCAGGCCAGAGTTCCTTTTTGGTCCAGAAGCCTGGGGCTCACATCTGGGTCGGCTTGCGCCATGGATGTCGAGGGGCTTGAGCGTCGCCCCCCTACAGTGGGGGGCGGCCTAAGCCCTGAGTTTAGGGTTTAGGGTTAGGGTTTACGGGTTTAAGGTTCAGGGATTTAGGGCTTTGGGGTTAGGGTTTAGGGTTTTGAGGGGTGTCAGGAGGGCCTTTCAAAGGACTTAGGGCGCCTGCCTGAGGCAATCGCCAGCTGTCGGCCGAGCCATCTCATCCTCGGGGGCTGGTCGGGTCGGGGGGCTTTAGGGTTTTACCCGAAACCCGAAACCCTAAACCCTAAAACCTAAACCCTAAGCCCGAAACCCTAAACCCTAAAGCTCAAACCCTAAACCCTACAGTTTATGGTTTAGGGTTTACAACCCTACACCCTAAAACGGCAGGCTTAGGGCTTTGGGGAAAGGGTTTAGGGCTTAAGGAAAAAAAGGGGGAGTGACAGGGTTTCGGGTCTGGGGTGATTGCGGGAATGGGGACTTAGGGCAATATGAAGTACGGCCAATATATACACTCAACAAAATGTGTAAGGAACCTCCCTTTTGCACTCACCCTAAACACTAAACCCTGAACCCTAAACCCTAAACCAGGGTATTACACAACCTGTTTGACATAGGCTTGAGCGGGTTGACAGGGGTCTCGGATTCATGGGGTGTGGCTCGGTGTAGGGTTCAGGGCCGAGAGGGATTCAGAACGCTGCGGGTGTAGGGCTTAGGGTTTAGGGCTTGGGGTCTGGGGTTTGGGGTTTGGGGTTTGGGGTTTGGGGTTTGGGGTTTGGGGTTTGGGGTTTAGGGTTTAGGGTTTAGGGTTTAGGGTTTAGGGTTTAGGGTTTAGGGTGTAGGCTTGGGGTTTAATGTTTAGGGTTCAGGTCAGAGGTTGTAAGGTCTGAGGTCCATTAGCCTGCAGGGCTTGTGGTTGGGCTTGGAGGTTTAGTTTAGGGTTCGGGGCATGTGGTCTCTCGGTTTCAAGGATGCACCCTACACCCTAAAACCCTAACCCGCAAAACGCTCAACCCTGAAAGTCTAAACCCTAAAACCCCTACACCCCCAAAACCCTCAACCCAAAAACCCTGAACCCCCAAAACCCTAACCCCGAAAACCCTCAACCCTGAAACTCTAGCCCTAAACCCTAAACCCTAAACCCTAGACCCTAGACCCTAGACCCTAAACCCTAAACCCCATACCCTAAACCCTAAACCCTAAACCCTAAACCCTGAAACCGTCCTTGTCCAGCATGCGCTTGCACAGCGCCAACGCTGCCGTGGATGCCTCGGTGTAGAGTTTCCTGCCCCAATATTTGGGGGTTTAGGGTTTAGGGTTTAGGGTTTAGGCTTTAGGGTTTAGGGTTTAGGGTTTAGGGTTTAGGGTTTAGGGTTTAGCGTTTAGCGTTTAGGGTTTAGGGTTTAGGGTTTAGGGTTTTAGGACTTGGGTGCCTTATTCATATAGGGGTTTAGGGTTTAGGGTTTAGGGTTTAGCGTTTAGGGTTTAGGGTTTAGGGTTTAGGGTTTAGGGTTTAGGGTTTAGGGTTTAGGGTTTAGGGTTTAGGGTTTTAGGACTTGGGTGCCTTATTCATATGGGGTTTAGGGTTTAGGGTTTAGCGTTTAGGGTTTAGGGTTTAGGGTTTAGGGTTTAGGGTTTAGGGTTTTAGGACTTGGGTGCCTTATTCATATGGGGGTTTAGGGTTTAGGGTTTAGGGTTTAGGGTTTAGGGTTTAGGGTTTAGGGTTTAAGGTTTAGGGTTTAGGGTTTAGGGTTTAGGGTTTAGGGTTTGGGGCTTAGGGTTTAGGGTTTAGCGTTTCGGGTTTCCGAATATAGGGGTACCCTTTTTCGCGGTCCCTTTAAGGGGATTCTATTCTATTTGGGGTATAAAAGGGGGGTACTCCTTTTTTGGGAAATGCCCATTTGAATTACGATCCGCATGCTTTATCATCATTCTAAGCCCATAAAATATTTGGGATGTCCCCCCTTAATAGGGATTACAGTAGGAGGGGGAGAGGTACTATAATCCCAATTAAGGACCTGTTAGTTAGTAGAAGGGGGAAAATTCCAAATCATATCTTTATTCTGAAAAAAACATTATTATGGCTATGACTATCATTTTTCTTACCATCACTGATGTTGATCGTCATGCGTTTTGTTTGTGTATGACTACGGAAGCCCTGATTGTCCCGTATGCTTGGTCTTTTAATTCAGGCCCTACCCTAAACCTTTAAACCCTAAACCCTGAACCCTAAACCAAGGTTTTGGGTTTTCGGGTTTAGGCTTTAGGCTTTAGGCTTTAGGCTTCAGGCTTCAGGCTTTAGGCTTTAGGCTTCAGGCTTCAGGCTTCAGGCTTTAGGCTTTAGGCTTTAGGCTTTAGGCTTTAGGCTTTAGGGTTTAGGCTTTAGGCTTTAGGCTTTAGGCTTTAGTTTTAAGGCCTTAAGCGTTCAAGGGTTTAAAGGTTTAGGGTTTAGGGCTTAGGGTTTAATACTCAACCCCCTCCCCAATACTCCGCCAAGCCCCCCGCGCTCCGGAAAAGGTGCCTCGGCATACGGTTTAGGGTTTGGGGTATAGGGTTTAGGGTTTAGGGTTTAGGGGTAAGGGTTTAGGGTTTTAGGGAGGCAAGGATTTGGATGGATTGCGTCCTCAGGGGCTTTTTTGGGATTGGGATGAGGAGCTCGGGCTTAGGGCCTTAGGGTGCACTAAACTGCGAGCATGTCATGGGCAAACTAGACCCTGAAAACTGAACCTCAAGGTTAATCAAGACTGAAACCTTGAAGCCTTCCTGAAACCTGAGCCCTGAACCCTTCCCTGTAGACACCGGCATGGAAAAAGATGTCAGCGCTGCTCTGTTTAGGGGCTCAAGATACATGCTGTTAGTCATCGGATCTGAGAGCAGACCGGCCTCTGCATTGAGGGTACCATACATGCACATCTGGGGAAGCCATCTCAAAACAGGGCAAAGCCGGCAGAGCTACCCTAAACCCTAAACCCTAAACCCTAAACCCTAAACCCTAAACCCTAAACCCTAAACCCTAAACCCTAAACCCTAAACCCAGCTAGCAAGGAAACCCTAAACCCTAAACCCTAAAGCCTAAACCCTGAACCCTAAACCCTAAAGCCTAAACCCGAAACCCTAAACCCAGTAAGGCATGCTGGGACAGGGGCCAGTCGGGCTCTTGGGACAGGATGCTGTCAGCCTCAGCCACAGAGCGGTTCTCGGATCGTTAGTGCCACTCTTTCCTCTTGAGCTGATCCTGACCCAGCATAGGGTTTAGGGTTTAGGGTTTAGGGTTTAGGGTTCAGGGTTTAGGGTTTAGGGTCCAATTGACTGGCTGCGTGAGGTGAAAACCTCCCTCTTTCCCTCCTTACCCCCCCAAAACGTGGGGGAGGGGGGGGTGGTAGGGCGGGGGGGGTTAGGGGGGGGGCCCCGGGCAGCTTTTCCATGGGCCAGGACACCCCTTCCCCCCCCTCCCCCCCCCCCCCCCCCCCCCCCCCCACCCCCCCCCCCCCCCCCCCCCACCCCCCCTACCCCCCCAACCCCCCCCCCCCCCCACCCCCCCTACCCCTACCCCCCCCCCACCAACTTTGGCATCCTTTGACCTAACGAACGCGTTTAAACCTTTCAACTATGCTCCAGCGCGGTCGGCGGCTTGAGCCGGAGGCTCTTAAATTTAGGGCTTAGGGCTTAGGGTTCTTAACTGAACTTGGAACCCTCGCAAAATTTCATGTTTGCCGTTTCTTAGGAACTATAGTACCCAACAAGTAATTTTTCAAGTATATTTCTCTAAGGCTCTCGTTAGAGCTATTCGGGCATTTCCCAAAGTAGGGACACCCTCAAAAAACTCTAATCCGCATTCAATAAACCCCCAAAAGGGGCACCTCCTATTTTCGGAAACCCCAATGGTCGGTTGAGCGTCTTGCGCGGGCTGCAAGCCCCAAAGCGTTTCCCCATATCTGCCAACTCAAGTCACCAAGCCCTTCATCATACTAGGGTCGAGGGCTGCGGGGCTTGGAGCCTAAACCCAGCATGCATCACCTGCGCAGAAATCAGCCCGCAAACTTACCAAATCTGCAAAAGTCTGTAACTAGGCCTAGGGGAAGGGCTTTCGGCTTAGATGTTCCCCCTTATACTAACAGTAACAGTCCTGACTAGGGGATTGTAATTAGGGGAACGATAATCCCTATTGAGGACTGTTAGTAAAAAAAGGGAACATCCCAACTTTCAGCTTTAGGTTCTCTGGGACCTTAGGGTTGCTGAGGCTCTTCACACTTCTAGAACCGCCGGCGCGAGATTTTTCTCCGCCAGGGCCGCCAGACGCCGCATAGCCGCCGGAACCGCTGAAGGGGAGCTCCTGGAGTTTGTAAGTTTCCAGGGTTGAGGGTTTAGGGTTTGGGGTTTGGGGTTTAGGGTTTAGGGTTTAGGGTTTAGAGTTTAAGGAGAGTTTAGGCCTTGAGGGAACCCTGAGCCCTGAGCGACTTCTAATACCGATGGAGCGTTCCTGCTAGGCAAACTTTCCTGAAACCCCAAACACCCAAAGCAAAAGACGCAAACACCCATCGCTCCAACAACCCCCACCGCCCCCCCCCCAACCCCCAACCCCACCCAAAAAGCCCACCCAAACCCAACCCCACCAACCCACCCCACCCCCACCACACCCTCCCCCCACAACCCCAACCCCCCCAGCCCGCCCCCCAAAACCTCCCCCCTCCCTGCCACTGTCGGATGTCAGACTTCAAAACCCGTCCTCAACGTTTTGCCAAGGCTTCCCCAGCGAGTAGACCCGCGACCTAAACGACGCTGCCAAGGCTTTTCTAAGGTTCGAGAGCAACAGAATTTTCCCGCACTTGTTGATCATATTTCTGAGTTTTAGGGTTTCAGCGCCTACGGCCTTCGGACAGGCGTTCTCAAGCTTCTTGGGATATCTAGGGCCTTATGGGGGTGTTCAAGGCCTGATGAGCTTTTCAGAATCCTTATCTCATGGCCAGGCTGCGTTAAAACAAACATCATGGGTTCCCCTATACCTACCCCCCTCTATACTAGACCCCCCGTAGGTTTCCCCCTTGAGTGGCGTGAGTTCGGATTCGTTATCCCCACATTGCGCTGATTATGGGGGGAACCTAAACCCTAAACCCTAAACCCCAAACTCCTCGACATGCGGATGGAGAATCCACTTGGGTTGTACCCGAAACCCTAAACCCTAAACCCTAAACCGTAAACCCTAAACCCTAAACCCCAACACGAGCATAAGAACCAACAAAAAAAGAAACTATCGCCTCAGGGCCCGACCCAACCGCCTCTGCGAAGCGGCTCAGCTCCTCGCCGTCCGAGCGGCCAAGGGCCTTAGGGGAAGAACCGGGCTGTTTAGGCTTCTTGCTAGGGTGTAGGGTTTAGGGTTTAGGGTTTAGGGTTTAGGGTTTAGGGTTCAGGGTTCAGGGTTCAGGGTTCAGGGTTCAGGGTTCAGGGTTCAGGGTTCAGGGTTTAAGGCTAGTTTGGGGTTTAGGATGTTTGTTGTTACCACGGCCAGGTGTCGGGCTCCCGCGTTTTGGACTCCTGTGGGTTGAAGAGGCATCTCCATCTTGACTGACTAAGAGCCCACTCGGCTGCAACCTTCAGGCCTGCATGATTCCGAAACGATTTTGAAAGCCGTGAGCCCCTGAACCCTAAGCCCTCAACACCAAGCACTGGCCAATTCCACTCTCAGCCCTAAGTCCCCAAGCACCCCCTTAGACCGCGGGACCCGAACCCCCCAAAGTTTGAGCCCAACACAAACAAACCCTAAACCCGAAACCCTTAAGCCAATGGGCGGCCAGCGCTGCGAGCAGTGCGGGGCTGTGGAGGGCCCCGGAGCCCACGAGCACAGAGGACTCCGCCTGAGGTGCCGGGGCTTTCAGGGCTTAGGGCTTGAATTCAAGGCTTACGGTTTCGGATTCGGGGTTGAGAACTCAGGAGAGCTTTCGGGTTTACTTAGGACCTGCAAGGCTTTTTGAATCTCAGGGCTCTAGAGTCTTTTGGGTTGCTTGGGCTCAGGGCCAGCAGAATTCCCTCCCCCCCCCCCCCGGCAGTTTCTTGCGCCCAAGCCGCGCAGGCGGCCACAAACCCAACGCAGTCGATCAAGGTGGTCTGCGTTGCACTGGCCTGTCGAGGTTGACACCCCCGACCCAAACCCCCCGAAGCCCCTGAAGCCCCGTCAAGCAGTGCTGACAACCCAAACACTACCCTAAACTCTAAACAAGTTCGGAATGCAAAGGTCTTTGGGGATGGGACGGGTGTCAATACACCAAAGCTCACAAGGATCTAGGGGTTTAGGGCCCTGGGGTTGGGGTCAGTGTCCCAAAAGCCCCCAAACGCACGGAACTCGGCCCTAAACCCTCTCTACCATATGTATTTAAACCTTAATTGAATTTCAGTTTTTGGCCGTTTGTTTTTCAGTTTTTGGCCGCTTTATTTTCAGTTTTTGGCCGCTTTGTTTTCAGTTCTTGGCCGCTTTATTTTCAGACGCTGTATGTTCAGATTTTGGCCGCTTTGTTTTCAGTTTTTGGCCGCTGCATTTTCAGTTTTTGGCCGCTTTGTTTTCAGCGGTTTTTGGCCGCTTTTTTTCAGATTTTGCTTTCTCAATGTTATGGCATTCTCTGGGTGGGTGGGTGTTATATCAGAGCCGTAAATAAAGTTTAGCCATAAAACTGCTTGACCCGGAGTGCTGAACCCTAAACCCTAAAACCCTAAACCCTGAACCCCTTTCAGGTTGAGGGGTGGGCCTCTTTCAGGAGAGGCAAGACCCAGTAGTTCCAGGGACCAGGTGGGAGATCCTTCGCAGGATTTGCCTGCCAAGTTCATGGTGTGTCGCGGGCTTCTCTTTTTAGATGGCTGTGAGGGCTTAAGGTTTAGGGTTCAGGGTTTAGGGTTCAGGGTTCAGGGTTCAGGGTTTAGGGTTTAGGGTTTAGGGTTTAGGGTTTAGGGTTTAGGGTTTAGGGTTTAGGGTTTAGGGTTTAGGGTTTAGGGTTTAGGGTTTAGGGTTTAGGGTTTAGGGTTGAAGGTTTAAGGTTTATAGGTTGAGCTAGGCCCTTGCAATTCGAATGTCGAATCCTTGCGAGGTCTCTGCAATGCGGCAGCATCATGGCACCATGAAAAGCGGATGGCCATCATGAGGTTCCCTAGCAAGACCCCGGGCATAAGACAAGGAAAGCTGGGCTCTTGACTTCTTACTTTAAGCTACCCGCGCTTGGAGGCTACATGGGTTTGTCTGCATACCCCTGCGATCGAAACTTCATTTCAGCTCTTTCACAAGAACCCAGAAAAGCTTGGAAGCCCAGGAAGGCCTAAAAAACAAAACACACACACACACACATCATGAGAAGGGCACCCTTTTCGGGGGTTGGTTGCTTTATAAGGGGACCGAAATCCAAACATGCAAAAAAGGGGGTACCACTGAGCCACCAAGAAATCCCCTCCCCCTAACATAAAACCCCGTACCCCCTGACATCAAATACTCCCCATACACTATAAGATGACACTAATGGGAGTATTTCATAAATCGGGTGGGTCGAATATTTGGGGGAGGGGATAAGGCCTGTCGGAATTCCTCCGAGGCGTGTCCCATCAAGGTCCACAGCTCATGTGCGGGAAAGCCTGGGCGCTCTGCGAGAATCTAGCGGGCTTCGAGAAAGCTGAGTTTCTCACTTCGCTTGTCTGACACTGTAGGGTTTAGGGTTTAGGGTTTAGGGTTTAGGGTTTAGGGTTTAGGGCTTTAGGGCTTTAAGGGTTTGAAGATTTTGGGAAAATGCCATTCTTGATCCACAGGCAGCCTTGCCGGCGTCTTCATTGCAAAGCCAGGGTGCACTCGCGGACGTGGGCGGCACCCGGTAGATCTGAGTCCCTGCCTTACTTCGAGGTTCATGGTACGTATTAGCCAGTTCTAGCTGTACTTGGAGCTGTACTTATAACCATATTAGGGCACTTAAAAGGGCTTGTAAGTAGGTCTTAAGTACAGTTATAAATTGGTGAAATAAGTACGATGAACCTCCAAGTAGCTAGCGGCAGGTGATGCTTCAAGTCTCCGTCTGGGGGTTACGGGTTGATGCAGACACGACTTGCACACAGCCAGCACAGCGAGCGCGGTGCAAGGCTGCATGAGGGCGAAGCGTCCGTTAGCTGTTCAGCAGGGGCCGTAGCCCTGCGGTCAGAAGAACCCGCCAGCCCACCTAAAGCAGAAGCTTAAAGCGGCCTGGCAAGGTCAGCAACTTTTCTAAGAGTCCTCCCTCCCCGCCACTCCCGGAAAAGGCTCCTGGCAGAGTTCAACTCCTCTAAGGAAACACCAACCACCAAAGCCTCAAGAGGAAACGAAACCCCCTCAAGACTAGAGCGCACAATCCAGCCTCTGGCCCCGAAACTCATCAGGAGTGGCCGCAGGATCTTCCGGAAACTCGTGACCCAGTACGCGAGCGTGCGAGACTGGCTCCGGCAACCACAACAATGAATCACAACCACCAAAAACACCAACTCGATCCAAGAAACCCTAAACTTGGTCACGGCACTCTCGTCACTGGTCAAAATTCGTTGTGCGATGGCGAGCTTTTCACCATCTCCCAGCCCTCCACCTTTGGTGAGCTGCTGGGTCCATCCTACTGGGAAAAGATCCGCAAAGCTGTCATGGATGATGACCTCAGGCTGCTGTACAGGCCCGGCTACTGTCTCATCTTCCACGCACGCGCTGGAAGGCCGCATGGCTTGTGTGACCTCAGCCACACGAATGTACTGGTCCGCAAGAGCCTGCAGTCGTCTCCTCTGCCTGCGTCTGTAGCGCAGGAGGGCTGTGTGTCTGGACTTGAAGGCCTCGTTTCGCATCTCGTTCATGATTCCCGCCTGACGGTCTGCCGTTCCGTTCCAGTGGGTAGCCCATTCTGCGACTGGATCGTCGCACAAGCGCGGGTCCACATGTGACGGCACAAGCAGGATGAAGATGCTCGAACCACACTCCAAGAGGCTCTCCGCCTCCGTCCAGAGGTCCGGGTGCGCGAGGCCTGACAAACTCTCTCCGTTGAGCAGCGTCGAGATGCCCTCAAAGACGAACTTGGAATCCGTCCAGATTGTCATGCCACATCCCATCGCCGCCGCCCAGCGTAGTGCCACAATGACCGCCAGGAGCTCGCAACGGTCTATGGTTTGGCATAGCCCTGGGACTTGTCCGCTGGCAACAACCACACCCAGTTGGGCGCAGACCACAGCCCAAGCACCAAGCGCCAGCATATCCTCTTCGCCAAATTGGCAAGAGCCATCCGTGAAGACGTCCACATGCGAAATGTCCACGCACCACGTGGTCCAGTTCCAGCTGTCATCTGTCACTTGCATGAGGTCTTGCAAGTGCTCCTGCATGTGAGCATGCCACGTGGGAAGCAGCAGTTCGCAGAGCGGTGGAGTGTCCTCTGCATCGCGCACAAGTCCCTCTCTTGGATATGTGGCACAGTCAAAAAGTCTGTGCCCTTTTGAGTCCGGCGTTTGACAGTGCAAGCAGTTCGCCACCTTGCTAAGGTCGAAGCGGGCCTGCTGTTCCGCTGTGATAGCAGCTCCTGCTCGGATCTGCCCAAGCCAAGCCTTCTGCTGGGAAGTGCAATGGCGTCCGACTTCTCGAGCCAGCTGCAGGTCCACTTCTCCCATTCGCGTCAAGGCTGCCCTCGAGGCCTGCTTGCGCAGGACTACTCTGGCCCACGCCTCCTCAACAAGCCATCTCAGTGTCTTCCGCGGCATGAGCAGAAAGTCATGAGCCAGGCCTCGGTGATCTGTGAACTCCGGCGGTGCTGCAAATCCCCAACCCAAGCAGTCCGCGTGGCGCAGCATCGTCGAGAAGGGCCCGGCCAGATGCGTCCCCTGAAAGTTGAACATGAACCTTGCCCAATCCTGCCTTAGGAAAACGCTCTTAGACACTAACCGCCTAAAGTCCCGAAAGCATGTCCAGATCTGGAAGAATGCCGGGTCAAGGTCCATTGGACCCTCGGTTAAGGCACGCAAGTCCGGCCCCGCGCCGGCACACGTCCATCCCAGAGCCCACGCCATCCGCGCTCGTAGCTTGTCTAACACGGCAGTGGACAGCCAACAGGCTGCAGCGCCATGGAAGATCATAGGCCAAAGCTTGGTGGCGACGGCGGCCCACTTCTGTTTGGCCGGCGCCTTGCTGCGCCTAAGCGCCTGCCACAGAGGTTGCAACAGCTCTAGTCTTTGGGACATGTCTGCAACTCTGTGTCGCGCGCCAAAAGTCAAGTAGCCCCCAAGCTCTCTACGGTGCTCCTTTACAGCGAGGCCTAGTGTGACCAGCAGTCTACGGTCCTGCGCCTGCGTGGCCCAGAAGTAAGACTTTTCGTGGTCTAACTCAAGGCCCAGCAACTCCCAGAAGCTCTCCATGACTATGTACCCTCTAGCAGACAGATACACCGTGTCAGCCGTGAGCGCAAGATTGTCCACGTATGATGCATGCTGTATGCGTGGCTCAAAGTCGAAGGTAGGCATGGTACAAAATGGAAGCAACCGACATGGCCGTGACCGATAAAGGGTCACCTTCAATGAAACCTGAAGAGGAGTGCACGGCTGCACTGACCGACTCCCCCAGCACGAACCTTCGCTGGATCTGCGAGATGAACGATACCCACGGCGTGAGCACACACTGCGGGAAGCCTAAACGGGCAGCCGCCCTCAGCAAAGGGCCACGAGGAAGGCCGTTGAACGCCTTCACCACATCCGCCACACATCCTGTCAGCGGTTGCCCAAGTTGGCAGGCTGTCTCTATTTTGGCTTGGAGGCTGATCCAGAGGTCAGCCGTCTCTTTTTCCGGCACGAATCCAAACATCTCTTCAGGCATCTGCTGTTGCAGCGCTCTCAAGAGCTGACGCGTGCGGATTGAGGCCCAAACCCTATAGATCACCGACAGCAAGGTTATTGGCCGGTACCCATCAGCACCCTGCTTTTGGTTTTGTTTGTCTACGGCACACACAAAGCCCTGCAACAGCTGGAGCGGCCAGTCTGTGCGCCCACTTTCGATGGCGTGTATGAGTTCTAGAAGTTGGTCCACGTGGCACGGAGCCATGTTCAGCAGGTCAAGCCTGGCATATGCATCCGGCCCTCGCGCCGCTGTCTTCTTCATTTTGTGTATTGCCTGAAGCCACTGAGTGCGGTGCAGCAGTGGGAAATCAAAACTTGCAACTGGCCTCAAAAACCTGGTGAAGTTGAGAATGCGGGTCCAGTGTTCTGGTCGCATCTGTGCGTTCTGGTTCCACCTAGGCTGCCAAAGGTCAATGAATTCCTGAAAAACCTGATTGGGGTCAGAGATAAACTGCTCCTGCTCTACTTCTGCACCTTCATGCAGTAGGTGCATGTCCGCCTCCTCCACCCGGCACAGCGCCCCGTCCACCTTGCTAAGGTGGATTGGCGTCCCTTCCACACTGAAGCAGGAAGTGCCCTTGGAGCTGGGCTCCTTTTCAAGGTGAATCTGACAAGTTGCCTCGTCAACCGCTAGTACCTCAATGGTATGTTGGACGGCAAGTGTGTCAAGTGGCGGTGGCTTTGATGGACGGAGAACGGCAAAGAGGACACAGGAGGATTCGGCGTACTTGGCTTGCAACACGTCTTCTCAACGTTTGAGGTGCCATCTCTCGAGTTTGCGGTAGTTACTGAGGAAATCTTCATAGATCAGGCTGGCTGCAGCTGCTTCTGGAATGGACTCAAGCTGAACCGGGGCCCCTTGCAGTTGCGCTGGCCGTCCCGGCCACCAGCCGACAAAGTTGGGCGTAAAGCCCTTCGCCTCTAGAATAGACTGCCAGAGTAGACGACGGTACTCTAAAGCCTGCGGGCTCTGCTTACCCCCCCGCAGCGCACTCCGCAGGTTCTGCAGTCTACGCAGTTGCTGAAACCACCGCTTGACTTCCCTGCCTAGCAGGTCACTTGCCATACAAACTTCTCCTGGTCTGCTCGCCTTCAGCACACTGGGCGCTATTGCCCTGTGCGCAGGCGCTGTTCTTGCTGCTCTGCCTTTGCAGTTACGAGGGAGTTGGCCTGTGGGTCCCGCAACGTGAGGCGCGACACTGTGCTCCCAATGCTGGGAGAATTCCTGGAACCACTGGGTGGGCTCTGCAGAAACAGGCGCCTTTGAATAAGGCTCCGCAGTGGCATGCCATGTCTCCACATCAACATCTTCCCACGGGATTGTGGCCGGCCGTGGCCATGTGAACACATTGCACGCAGTGTGGGGCACGCAGAGCTTCGCCTCCAAGACCACATGGTCCGCAAAGATGTGATGTATCTGCGAGCCTTGGCACAGGGCAATCGCTTCCGGCGATAGCCAAATGTAGTCATGTTGAGTGGCTCCTTTGCAGGTCTTTTCAATGGTCGCACCCCAGCGGTCCCTGGCTATATCCTGAATTTCTTGCCACCCCCGTTCTTTCCACAACGCAATGTCCTGGAGGCTTGCGCTGGGATGATTAAAGTCTCCCGCGATGATTCTAGGGCCATGTCTACCTAGAACCACTTCCTTTGTGAGCGGCGCGAGAAGCTGTTCAGTTTCTACGAGGGCACATGGATGCGCCTGGGAGCGCGGTACTCCATACACAACTGCCGTGAGGAGGGGCATGGAGTGGATGTGGTGTTGTGCTATGGCAACGCGACCAGTGTTGTAAACGCCTGGTGGCCAAGGAACCCTCACAGGTCTGGATGGAAAGTCGCTCATTGTTGCTACTCCAGTCCACCCCCCCGCCCAAGCGGACTGAGCTCGCAACGGCGCTGGTGCGCCAAAGTGCGTGCGGACTTGCCGATTATTGCTTCTTCCCAGACACGCGAGTTGACCTCGACATGACTTCTGGGTTGCAGCTGAAAGCTGGGTTTCACTGACTAAAGAGACTCCTGGGCCCAGCTCCATGAGAACTGCCTCCTTGCCTCGGAGCCCTGTGGGATTGGTAGCGAAGAGGCTGACTTCCTCGCTAAAGGTCGGTCCTGGGTGCCTTGCCTCACCGAATCGAACCCCAGACTGGTGGGCGCACACAAACTGAGAAACAGACTGCTCCACTTGCTGCAGTCCCAAGGCCGGGACGAACGACATGAAAAGTAGCCAAAGCCTAAACAGGGGACTATAACCATTGGACGGCTTGCGCCTGGTCCCAGAGACGCAACCGGGCTGCCCTAGTCACGAGCGGCTCCGACCGGACCGCTGTGATTTGGACAGAAGAGCCTGAAATTGTTCCATTTGTGCACTCAGCTGTGTGCTGAGCTGTGAGTTGAGATCCGATCTCATGGTCATCACCGCCTGCGATACAGCTTGCTGCACTTGCTCACCTTGGGCGGCCATCTGTCCTTGCATCTGGGCCAGTTCTTGCTGCTGTCCCTGCATGGCCTGCTGGATTGCCCCCACTTCCTTCGACTGCTGGTCCATGCGCTTTCCTGCCTCTGCGAACCAGTTCTCAAACTTCCGGCCTTGCGTTTGAAGTTCAGTGAGACCTGCTTCCAAGCGTAGGAATCGACTCTCTGTGGCCTCGTCGTGGGCCTTGCGTTCAGCCAGAGAAGACTGGACCGCGACGTCCACTTCTTGCTTGAGCTGCTGATGGACCTCCTGGATCTTAGCAGCCGCCCCCGGTGTGGGCTTGGGGGCCTCTGTAGCCGCATTTTTGTATCTGGCCCACGGGTCCTGTCCCTGCGCCCATGGATCCTCTGTAGAGCTGGATGCCGCGGCAGGAGTCTCCTGAATGTGGCGTCTGGTCTTGGAGGAAGCAAGGACCCTGGCTGCGGCGCTGGGAGCCTGGCTGCTGCTGATTTGCACTGGCAACACAAAGCCGCTGTCTGTGGCGAGGGCTGCCGAAGGTGGTGGGTCTTCAGCGCCGACCTGCCAGGCCGCTCCGGCTGTACCTTTGGTGGGTTGAAGTGGCCTAGCCGCCCAGTTCCAGGCATCCAACAACTGCTGCAGCCCTTGTCTGGTGAGACCACGCGGTAGAGGATGCAGCATGTACTTAGCCGTAACCTTTACCTTGGAAAAGGCATGTTCCGGTCTCAGCAGCTTAAACGCCGCCTCTTCATCTTCAGCTCTTACTCTGACACCGTACTTGTGGCCTAGTCTTGTCAGAGCCAGAGCCTTGTCGGTTTTGCGCTTGCTGTGCAGCGCCGCCTTGTGATCTTGGCCTGGGAGCCAGATGACCGCATAGTCTGGACAAGGGCCAGTCGCAGGTGCCTCAGCTCTTGGCTCGACATAGACTCCCACTGTGGTCGACTGCTGCAGTCCGTCGATGGCCGACGCTGGGACCCTCATGAAGACCTGGAAGGCTGCGGCGGCTTGCTGCGTAGCTTTTGCCCCGTTATCCAGCTGGAACTTGCGGGCCCAGACTTCATGAATGACAGTGTCAGGGGACTCGTCTATGGAGGCATGGAACTTTGGGCAGTTGTGGCCGCAGCCATTGCCTTTGCATAGAGTGAACAGGGGGATGTGTTGTGTGAGGCACTTAATGGGCGCCTGTGAGAACTGGTCCCAGTCACCACCCCACTGGTCCTTGTACACACTGACCTTAATGACCCCTGCGCGTATCTGATCAGCTTTGGTGCTGCTGGCAGCCTGCAGTACCTTGGCGTCACCCAGTTGAATGAGGGTGCCTACGGCCAAGATGGGCTCCGAGGTTGGACCATAGATGGCCGGAAAGCGCAAGACCTGGGTGACCTGTGCCGAGACTTCAGCATCTGACAAGGGTGCGGTGGAAACAATGGCAAGCGGTTCGACACTGATAGAGGTGACCTCCTCCAAGAAAGGTCTGGCCTGGGCCGGACTACAAATCGCAACTCCATGCGCGTTGGCCTCGACATCCTCAAGGCTTATGCTGGGTACTACCGTGCCGTCTTCCGTCACGAACGTGCCCTCAATGAGCACTAGGTGTTTCGGGTCAAGCTCCGGCATCAGCTTCGGCTTGCCTGCCTTTCCTCTATCTTGCTTCTTAGCGCGAGCCTCCCCTGCTGCAGTGCCGAACTTGTTGTCTGCTCTCTGTCTTATCTGCGCTTCGAGCTCTTCCGGCCGCAGCCAGCGAAAGGGCTGTGGCAGCCCCGATGCAAAAGACTTCAGGACAGTCCAAGGCTTAGCGGCTTTGAGTCCTTCTTCTATCCTTCCCTGCCCAACCTTCTTGATTGCATCCGCAATTCGGTCCTGGACTTTGTCTTCTGGCACTCCTTTCTCGACAAGCAGTTCGACGAGTTGCTTCTTGACCTCTGCTTGCAAGGCCCCCGCGCCGATATGCAGCGCTGGCCCCTGGGAAAGCTTGTGCGCTCGGTCCTGGACCCAACTCACCAGAGCGGCATTTCCTATCTGCTCGAGCTGTGAAGTCAGCAGGTGGCAAATTGCAACAGCCCCACAGCAGCGTTGGCCTAAACTAGGGTCGCACCGTCTCTCAAGAGGCAGGCTGCAGTGCCCAAAGAGGGCGCAAATTGCGTCCACTAATTTGTCCGCGGCCTCAACTGTGCATTCATGCAGGGGATCCCAGTGGACTGCACGTCCTTCACGAGGTCTACAGAGAGCAGGTACCAGTGGTCATGTGCCTCTGCAAAGGCGTGCAAACACGTCGCATTTGCGAAGCCGAGGTCAGCTGTTTGCAGGTGTCCTGAGATATGCAGGCCTGGTAACAGGGACGCAAGCCTGGGCGGGAGAATGACATGCCCCGCAGGCAGGGCCTGCGCAACGTCTTGCAGGAATCCAGTCACGCCGAGGTCCGACAGCTCATGTAGCTCGCACTGGGTCTCTTTCAGCGGTCGGGCGTCCAAAAGTTGCGGACCGTAGAGCCTGCAAGTGTCTGGCACCTCTTCTTGCGTGTTGGCTTGGCGAAGCCTGGTGCAGGAGGGCAATCCCGCTGCAAGCAGTATCTGACATGGCAAGGCTCCCTCAGCAATGGCCACTGCCAGCGTGCCTGTCTCAACACAAACAAGGACCTGGCGCCCTGTATCTGCCTTGTGTTGATGTTTGACCTGACTGGAGAGGGCATACGGCTCACACGGTCTTTGGTGCAAGAGGGCATCATCGTGCAGCTTCCGCCGTCCTGAGTACATTTGCAGACTGAGCCCAGGGCCAAGGAGCTGCTTTTCTGCACGAATCACTTCATCTACCCTCACGGCATGGTCAACTCTGATCTGCCTTACAGTGCCCTCAAAGGTCAGGGAGAGTTCTTGGCTGCCACATTGATGGCAGTATCCACCTGTCTTCTCTTTCTGCAATCAAGGCTGTCTTCAACAGCAACAGCGCGTTCTGTGGTGTCTGGGCATGCGGCAGTGACAACCTAGTTTCTCGCAGCTTTCGGAGCTGCGCAAAAACCCAACAAGATTGCAGAGGTGACGCTACGTGTCCCAACAAGCAAAGCGCTGCTCTCAGGTCTGCATTGTGCACGAAGGTGACGCTGACACCGTTAAGCAGACCTACTTCCTGGGGGTGGGGGTGCCTAAGCGCAGCAGAACCACCCTGAAGGACCCCGAAACCCTTCAAGCCCGCAGAGAGCAGAAACTGTTCAGAAAGTGGCCCTCGGCAGCCACATGGGCATGTGCGCAGCGGTGAGCCCCAGTTGTGCAAGGCTGTTGGCGCAATCTCTTTCTGATCTAGTAGTCTAGGGCTGTTACCGAATTTGGGATCCATGAAATGCTTCGACTCCTCATCATCCCACCTGAGCTGATCTAGTTCCTGCTGCGGCCAGCAGGGCCATTCTGGGATGACGTCACCTACGCTCAGCCTTGTGGCCAGCTTAGGCCAGGCTTCAAGCCTGTGTGGTGTCTTCGGCATCAAGACACACCACCATCTCAGTCTCCTGCAGGGCCACTGGTCTGCAAGGTCCAGGATTACATGGTGTTGGTCCCACCCTAATTTGCAGGCGAGTTCGGTGATCAAGGCACGGACTTCGGGGTGTTGTTTGGCCTCGACCTTGCATTCTAACACCAGGCCTTCTGGCTGTAAGAACCATGCTGTGAGAAAGACATGTGTGGAAACTTGCGTCTGGCTATCTTGGAATCTCTCGCCGTCCCCCTCTCTGGAGAACAGCTGATAAGGAAGCCCTGCTGCAAGTATGCATGCCATGTCCGAATTGACAGCATGAAGCGCAATCTTGGCCTTTCTATCCCTGATGTCTGCTTGAATGGCCTGGCCACCATTCTGGCGGATGGTATCGCACGCGAGTGCGTTGACGTCAAGCTGAACTGAGGCGTGAAACCCCGATGCAGCAGCACCCAAGGCAATCCCCCCCAACCCGGCGCAAATCTCTTTGAGTGCCAGGGCACCAGAAGCTGAGTTTGGCGGCTTTTGGAACTTCCGAGAACCTACACAAGGCCCCAGAACAAGCCCCTCCGAATCAATCAATCGGTAACCGTAAAGCGTCCAGACCCCTGCAGACAACTCGCCAACGATCCAGCAAGAGGTCTTAAACCAAATATCCACGGCACGTGTGTGGCCCTCGGTATGGCCCGTCACCTCCACGACGAAGTCCACGGTCTCGCCCGCCTTCATCTCCATAATTGGCCGCAGTGGAAGTGCCATCCCTCGAGGCTCTGCTGACACGACTCCCCCGCTGGTAGGGTCTCGAGCAAGAGCTGGGGGTTACGGGTTTAGGGTTCAGGGGTTACATTGTGGGTTTGAGGTTTGGGGTTCGGTTAGGGGTAGAATAGGGTTCAGGGTTTCGTGGTTTAGGGTTCAGGGTTAAGGGGTCAGGGGTTTGGGGTTCAGGGTTAAGGGGGTTGGGTTGGGTGTTGAAGCGCATTCGAGACTCTACGCCCCATGACCAGGCATTCTCTACTCTTGGCACGAGCTCCGGAAAGCTCAGTGCGTGGGCACGCAACACCCATTCAAACCCGATGTCCCCCCCGAAATTTGCGGAGATCATAGGTTTTCTGGCTTGAGGGCTTCCCCAAACCCGAAACCCTAAACCCCAAACCCTAAACCCTGAACCCCCTAGAACTTGGGGGGGCTGGGGGCTCAGGAGTTCGAGGTTTTTGGTTCTTGGTTTAGGGTTTAGGGTTTCGGGTTTCGGGTTTAGGGTTTAGGGTTTAGGGTTTAGGGTTTAGGGTTTAGGGTTTAGGGTTTAGGGTTTAGGGTTTAGGGTTCAGGGTTTAGGGTTTAGGGTTTAGGGTTTAGGGTTTAGGTGGAACCGATGCCAAAGCACCGCAGAGGAAGGCCAAGATCTCCAGAGACAGGGCCTGGGTCTCCGACCTCCGCTCTGAGGCTTCTTCTAGGGGTTTAGGGTTTAGGGGTTTAGGGGTTAGGGGTTAGGGGTTTAGGGTTTAGGGTTTAGGGTTTAGGGTTTAGAGTTTAGGGTTTAGGGTTTGAGGGTTTGAGGGTTTTAGGGGTTTAGGGATCCAGGCATGTAGGGCTGAGGGCATCGGACTTCGGCCCAGTGGCTCGAGCTTTCTTCTAAACCCATGTGGGGTGCCCTGAAGATGAGGATTCGCGTGCGAAATCGACCGCCTGGAGGTGCGTGATGTCCCTAAACCCTAAACCCTAAACCCTAAACCCTCAACCCTCAACCCTCAACCCTCAACCCTCAACCCTAAACCCTCTCAACCCTCTCAACCCTCAACCCTAAACCCTAAACCCTAAACCAGAGGAAAGAAGCCTTGAAATGAACCAGTAGGGTAGCACAGGGTTTAGGGCTTGGGGCTTAGGAGAACCGGCTTGCCCCAGAAGGATGGCAAACAAGAGGGAAAGCCTACATGAATTCCTGTGTAGGGTTTAGGGTTTAGGGTTTAGGGTTTAGGGTTTAGGGTTTAGGGTTTAGGGTTCAGGGTTTAGGGTTTAGGGTTTAGGGTTTAGGGTTTAGGGTTTAGGGTTTAGGGTTTAGGGTTTAGGGTTTAGGGTTTAGGGTTTAGGGTTAGGGTAGCCCAAAAGCCGTTGAGGCTTTGGGCTGGCAGGGAATCTCATCCCAAGCCGCCCTGGGTTCGCTGCTGCGAAGTGGTGCAGCGCTTTGATGAAGAAAGGGATCTGCGGCGGGGCTTCGTAGATTTAGGGTTTAGGGTTTAGGGTTTAGGGTTTAGGGTTTAGGGTTTAGGGTTTAGGGTTTAGGCGGTTTAGGGTTTAGGGCTTAAGGCTTAGGGTTTAGGGTATAGGGCTTAGGGCTTAGGGCTTAGGGTATAGGGCTTAGGGATGAGGGCTTAGGCTTATGGGTTTAGGCATTTAGAGGCCCCTGTCAAAACCCTAACCACGACGGCCCTTCGTACGGGAAGAAAACCTTCAACATCCTACTCCTGGAAACCCCAAACCCCAAAACCACCCTTAAACTTGTAGGCCTCGACCTTCATGAGAATGGAATCCCCCCCCACCCCACCCCAAACTCCACCCAAAAGCCCAGAGATCTCGATCCACTGCGAACCTTGCCACTGAACTACCCCTAAAACGTAAACCCTAAACCCAACCCGGAAACCTAATGCTAACATCACATTTATACATGGGGTGAGAGTTGTAGAATTCGGAGGGCCAGCTGCCCCGGCCCAAGACTACTTTCCATTACGGGAGGTTTTCGGGCTGATGTGTGTAAACAAGCCCATATAGGGGTCCGATGAGAATAACAAAGGGGTGACAACTGTAAAATTCGACTGGCCAGGAACCTAAAACTTACTGAAGATCGGTTTAGAGTTCCATTGCAGAAAGACTTTTCAGCTGAGCTAGCTTGAAAGAGCTCCAGAAGCCAGAGCTTCAGTCTTTAGAGAAGCAGATCTCGTTTGACAGCTGACCCCCCCCTTCCCAGACCCCAGGCCCCCAGACCCCCAGACCCCAGACCCCCAGACCCTGGAATTCATCATTTTCACCCCCTCTGTATTTTCGGAAACCAAAACAAAATCTGGGGGGGTTTATTAATGCGATGTTAGCATTAAACCCGAAATCCTCACTCTCTGCACCCTTCCACGCTTTGCCCAGGCCTCAACTTCGCGCCCCGTGCATTGCGCAAAGCCCAGGCGCGCTGCATGCGACAGCTGCGCCAGGAATTGGGCGCGCTCCTCTCCACGAGATCTAGAGACGCAGTCTAGGAGTTCTAAGGTTCAGGGCTTAAGGTTTCGGGTTTGGGGTTTAGGGTGTAGACTACTATTTATAACTTAAGAACCCCCCAACAAGGAAGAATATTATTTCGTACCTCTTTTTTTTTTTGGGGGGGGGGGGGGGGTTCTTAAGCAAGTAGTAGGAGGATCTCGATGAACTCTGGGAGTTCTAAGGTTTCGGTGCTCGACGGCTCAGGGTTTTGATGTCACTCCCTGGGTTGAGGGATCCCAGCAGCTCGGATCTAAGGAATGTGGCTTGAGGGTTTTAGGTTTTAGGGTTTAGGGTTTTGGGTTTTGGGTTTTGGGTTTAAGCTTAAGGTTAAGGGCTGTACGGGGTTAGGGTTCGGCGGCCAACTGCTCCTCCTTGATTTGGGCGCTCTTTGGCGCTTCGTCTGCAGCTTGCCTGCGGAGATGGTTTTGGGCTTAGGGTTTAGAAGAGGGTTTAGGGTTTAGGGTTTAGGGTTAGGGTTTAGGGTTTAGGGTTTAGGGTTTCGGGTTTAGGGTTTAGGGTTTAGGGTTTAGGGCTCGCAAACCCTGCAATCGGCAAGTCCAAGGCAAGCGGTACCATCTGGGTCCCTGGCTCTCGTTCAACCAGCTGGCGGATCACCTCCGAGCACGACGCAACGGAGTAGGCAATGGGATTTAGGGTTTAGGGTTTAGGGTTTGGGGTTTAGGGTTTAGGGTTTAGGGTTTAGGGTTTAGGGTTTAGGGTTTAGGGTTTAGGGTTTAGGGTTTAGGGTTTAGGGTTTAGGGACAAGCAGAGCAGAGCTGCAGCAAAGGCCAACGGCGCAGCTTAAAGCGCCAGCAAAGCCCGGCGCAACTACGTCTTACCGTTGCAAGGCCGTCGAGGGCCAGAACACCGACGATCAGCTTCGGGGGTTTCAATAGGCGCTTAACATTTCAGGCCTCAGAACTCCTAAACCCTAAACCCTGAACCCTGAACCCTAAACCCTAAACTCTAAACCCTAAACCCTAAGCCCTAAACCCTAAGCCCTAAGCCCTAAAATTCGAGCCTTTAGAGTGAACTTGATGGCCGCCATGGCTTCAAGCAGCTGTGCCTGGGCAGTGAGCCCAAGTCGGGGGTAGAGGGTTTAGGGTTCCGGTTCATAGGATCCATAGGGCAAATAGGGTTTATAGGGTTCGCAGGGTTGAAAGGATTGACAGGGTGTACAGGGTTTTAATGGTCTACATAGGGTTTACCGGGTTGATAGGCCCAATTCCCCCACGGATTTCCCTGACTTGTACCAATTCTCCTCGAAATTTTCACGCGCATCCATGTAGAGAGTTCTCTAAACTAGGAATCCTTTTCTGGGTACCTGAAGAAGAGGGCCCGCCTTAAAATAAGGATCCCAAAAGGGACCACATTCTAGAGAAGTGACCATGCAGAGTTAGGGGAATCGGTACAAGGTTTAGTTTGGAGCTTTCGGCAAGTTCCAGATCCCTGGTTATGCAAGCCCCCCCTACACCCTAGTCCCGTAAACGATTCAAGGGCTTCGTTTCTGAAAGGCTCAGCCCCCGGATTGCGAAAATCCTTGGGGGGGCAGGCCTGCCTTGCAGTGGGCTTGGACATTGGCTTGCTGGCCGACTCGCATGGAGGGTACAGCGGCCCTTGCATCAGGAGTTTAGGATCTTAAAGACGTCTGAAACAGTCTGGGGCCCGAGGAGGTCGGCAAATAAACACTAAACTGGTGGCTTCAGCTTCAATATACGCTCGTAGTCTGCTCGATGTCTCCAGGACCAGTTTAAGGTTCCGGGTCCATACACCTAAATGGGGGGGAGGAATGCGGGGCGCCCTAAGTGTGGGACTCCGTATTCTATAACAGGACCACCAGAAACCCCAAACCCTAAACCCTAAACCCTAAACCCTAAACCCTAAACCCTAAACCCTAAACCCTAAACCCTAAACCCTAAACCCTAAACCCTAAACCCTAAACCCTAAACCCTAAACCCTAAACCCTACCAGAAAAGGAACCAAGACGTGAAGACCCTCCCGAATTGCTTTAAGGTACCTGCACCCAGCGAACCAGTAGTCCACCAAGGGCCGCCAGGGCAAAATGGTGCCTTGCAGATGAAGGGTTTAGGGTTTGGGGTTTAGGGTTTAGGGTTTAGGGTTTAGGGTTTAGGGCTTAGGGTTTAGGGTTGAGGGTTGAGGGTTGAGGGTTTAGGCCTGCCAAGTTTGTGGGTAGCTCAAGAGAGCTACACCCCAAACCCCGTATCTAAGTCTCTACACATGGCCGGTTGTGGCTTTCCGGCATCTACCGATTTGGGTTTCTAGGGATCAAGGTTGTGTGGGCACATTCCGGATCTAGTATTCACGATTCAGGTTAACCCTGAACCCTAAACCCTAAACCCCAGACCCTAAACCCTAAACCCCAAACCCCAAACCCCAAACCCTAAACCCTAAACCCTAAACCCTAAACCCTAAACCCTAAACCCTAAACCCTAAACCCTAAACTAAACCGCATAAACCCTAAACCGCTCGGCCCTTTGCCTCTCCCACCGCCGCTCCAGCAACGCCAGGAAGCGCGGGGCCAGGCACCGCACCTGGTCGGGCTTGGCGCTCTACTACTTGGAGGTTCATGGTACTTATTGATGGTAGGGTTTAGGGTTTAGGGTTTAGGGTTTAGGGTTTAGGGTTTAGGGTTTAGGGTTTAGGGTTTAGGGTTTAGGGTTTAGGGTTTAGGGTTTAGGGTGTAGGGTGTAGGGTGTAGGGTTTAGGGTATAGGGTTAGGGTTTAGGGTTTACTTGGAGGTTCATGGTACGATTATCCAATTATAAGTGTACTTGTTACTGTACTTAACACTTGTATTAGGGCACTTAAGGGGCTTATAAGTGGGTTATCAGTGCAGTCATCATTGGTTAATAAGTACCATGAACCTCCAAGTACTACAGAGAAGGTCATACGGTTTTGGGCTTATAAACGTTTAGAGCTCAAGGTTTCGGCTGTAGGGTTTAGGGAACCAGCCAACCAACCACCAGATGATCGTGCACGGGCCCACGCCGGGCAAGGGCGGCAAGGAGCGCGATGGCAAGGGCAAGCAAAGGGCCTTTGCCACACATTTCACCAGGGCAAAGCTAGAGCACGAGTGCGAGAAGGCGCCTTGGCCCTTCCATGCTGAGTGGGGGACCAGCAATGCGAAACGGATGCGCAGTTGCCAGATGCCAAAAGGTAAGGATCTATCCCACAAAGCAGGCCGAACTCGTCAGCTAGCCCTTGAGCCTTTCGCTGCTTCCTGTGTGACGGGCACATGGGGCTCACGGGGCATAACTGGAAGCCGCCTTGTGGGTCGGCAGTGTGAGACAAAGGCTGTTACACCCCGGTATCGCCCGGGCCGCTGCCGTATAGGTCAGCCATACAAGGCGGAGCCACCGCTTGGCCGGGGCATTGACAAGATGAAGAACCCTAAACCCTAAACCCTAAACCCTAAACCCTAAACCCAGAAGGCCACGAAGCTGCTGATCACGTTGCGCTCCCGAGAAACTGTGGCAATTGCGGTCTTATTGCTTCGCCCCAAACCCTAGAAGCCAGGAAATACCCTAAAACCTACTACAACCCCGAGACCCTAGAAACCCTTAAGCCTAGAACCAAAAATTTATTTTAAAAAAAAGGAATCTTTAAAAACATTAAACACCGAAACAATCCCCAAGTCCCTAGGGGCCTGCGTCCAATCGAGAGCAGAAAATAAAGGCAAACATATGACCAAGCAAACCAAAATCCTGCACCCCCTTCATCATAAGCGACTAAGGGGTGCTGGGCCCAGGTTCAGTTGGGGTTATGAGAGTTGAGGAGGTAAAGGCCTGAGCAAGTGCAGCAGGCCCCCTTGGCAAGTGTGGCCGAGGTTGCAGGCGCATTTGCAAGGCATTGCGCACCTCCACGAGAGGCCGCCTTTGGCCTCCTTTTTGCCCGTGTCTCCTTTGGGTGTAGCCGCCTGCGTGCTAAAGCAGCTTGTTTAAATCACTCTAAGCCCAGAGCCCCTGAACCCCAAACCCTAAACCCTCAGCCCCAAACCCCAAGCTCAAACCCCCTACTGAACCTACATAACCCTAAACCCTAAACCCTAAACCCTAAACCCTAAACCCTAAACCCTACACAGCGCCTCTGAAGGTGACAGCACTGCGGGATTCATCTCCGGCCCCTCCAGGACAGCCAGGGCTTCATACACCTCCCGGGCAGGCGCTGATGACAGGGTTTAGGGTTTAGGGTTTCGGGTTTCGGGTTTAGGGTTTAGGGTTTAGGGTTTAGGGTTTAGGGTTTAGGGTCTAGGGTCTAGGGTTTAGGGTTTCGGGTTTAGGCGTTTAGGGTTTATGGTTCAGCGTTTAGGTTTTGGGGTTTAGGGTTTAGGGGTTTTTGGGGGTTCGGAGGGTTGAGGCGTGGGGCCCATACAGCCCTGAGCGAACTATGGAGGTCATGCCCCACCAGTTTGCAGGCAGGGAAACCTGTTTCTTGACGCGTACGGCTTATGAGGCCGTCATTGCAAGGATCAATCGTAACTAAACCCTAAACCATAAACCCTAAACCCTAAACCCTAAACCCTAAACCCTAAACCCTGGCAACCTGCTTCGCACGCTCCCTTTTGTCTTTCTTCTCAATGCCGCATGTGTCTGCTATATGCTGTTGCTGCGGTCACTTCCAGCCGAAGTAGTCCTTCACGGCCGTGTAGCCCTTCTGCGCCGCCTCGTAGCCGGCGGTGGCCGTGTCCGTTGCGGCCTTCGCGGCGTTGGCGGCCAGGAGTCCTGGGCAGAGGCTGCCAAGGGCACCGGGAGACCAGAAGGTGCAGGCGTGCCTCTGCTGATCTTGGCACCCTAGCAAAAGTTGTGTGACTTTAGCTGGTTTCTTTGGAGTTGGAGTACCCAAGAATGAAAAAAAAAAATTCCAACCATCCCTAAGGTGCGGGAAGGCATTGCCGAGGGTCGGGCTGCTGCAAAACATGTCCGCAAGGTCCTCGTTGCTGTGGCTGCCGCTCAGCTGCTTCACTTGTGGGAACGCCTTCTCCCACGCGGCCTCGTTCTGAAAGGTGAAAGTCGTGGAGTAGGTGTGGACATCGACCTCGAGGTACAAAGGTCCGGCAGTGTACATGCCCGACCATCCTCTCAAGCTGCACCCATTGCTGCCCGAGGCCGTCAGGAAAGCCCCAGCCAGGGGATCCTTCGAATTCTCCTTCACGAACTCCTTCGTGGCATGCACGGCAGTTTCTGCAGTGTCCTTCACAGCTTCAGCAGTGTCCTGCACAGCTCTTCCCACCGCGGTTGCGGCCTCCTTCGCGCACAAGGCTTGGACAGCACCCGGGGCGAAGAAAGAGCATGCCTCGCCCAGGGAGGGCTGGCTGCAAACCAGCTCGTGGAGCTCTGAGTTCTTGTGGGTCCCGTTGAGATTCTTGAACCGGTCGAAGCTGCTCAGCTGGGCGTGGAGATTGATGGTCGTGGTCAGGGGGCCAACATGGACACTCATGGCTTGGATAGGTCCCATCAAGTAGGTTCCGTACCAGCCCTGCACCGTGCAGCCATTGGAGGCCCCTGGTGTCATGTACATATTCGCCATGGCTGAGGCGAAGGGGTCCAAGGCTACCCCGAGCTTGCCCTGAGTGGTCACCCGCTTGGCGGCCGCTGACCAGGCCAGCGCAGCAAGCAGAATGCTGCGGAGAGTGCACATGGCAAGTAGGCTGAGGTTGGCGAACAACTGTGTCAAAAGTTGGAATGCTTGAGTGCTTGAGCCGAGTAGCTAGCCATTGGGCAAAGGCACGAAGGCTCTGCGTGCTGATTCCCCAACTTCCAGGCCATGCGTGGCTACATGACTTCACATCCTCACCGCATTACACTACACAGCATGATACATTCGAATGAGCCGAGGAGCGTAGAAGAGCGTACAGCATGAAACCGATGATGGAATCCGTGCGCATGGAGCAGCAGGGGGACAAAACAGTCGAGTCAGAAAATACAAAGAGGCAACGAGGCAACGATTGACTACATTGAGGGTGCACCCTTTGGGATGTGAGAACCTCCCCAGCCACTGGCTGACGAAACAACCTTGAGCCTCCAACCCTAGTATACGGCTTAGTTCAAGTCAGTTCCCATGGCCTCGAGCTCCTGAACATCGTCCAGCTCCTGACGACGACGACGACGACGACGACGACGACGACGACGACGACGACGACGACGACGACGACGACGTTTCTTATAGTAAAAGCCGACGACGACAGTGACGATATCGACAACAACCCTTGTTGCAGAAAAAAAAGGAACCAGACGATGACATGCACATATAAACATGTATGTATGTGTATATATAGATAGAGATAGATATAGATATAGATGTAGATATAGATATAGATATAGATATAGATATAGATATACGAATAAGAACAAGAATCGCAGCCTTGTCTTGAAACCCTGAACCCTAACCCTCGACCGCCGGGGCAACTTGGGCAGCCCTTCTACCCCGACGGGACTGATTTATGGTAAGGGACGAAATCGCAGAAACCTGTGCAGCCGAAGCTGAATCAACGATTCCAAAAGGCCACCCAGAAAGTGGTGTCATTGCTCTGTGGCCATCGACGGTGTCAAAGGCCCGAAAGAAAACCAGAGAAGACCCCGACTCGATCGCCAAGTTCCTAAAGTTGGTCTTGTGCTCTAGGGGCAGCTTTCTTTGGGGGGGGGAGGGGGGGAGGGGGCTTGGGGGGGGAGGGGGAGGGGGGGGTTGGGGCACCTTAATTGGTGGGGATCTAGCATGTCGGGGCTACACCCTTCACCCTCTTCACTCTAGACCCTTGGACCTCCATTTCCCAGCCTCCAGGAGGATCGCTCGCAGGGCCCCGTGGGTCTCTGGCATTGGCACCCCCGCGGCAGCGAGCCTGCTTTAGTTGGGTTTCGGGACTTGGGTTTAGGGCACCCCCCCCCAACGCTGAATGAACTACCCCCGACACCCTAACACCCTGCATACCTCAGGAGGGGAGCCTCGTGATTCTTCCACCCCTGCCTGTGACTTGTGCAAAACGCAAAACATTGCAAGACCCATTTACAACTCGAGAGGTACCCCGTTTATACCCCAGACAGGATAGAGTCCCCTTAAAGGGACCCCCCAAAAAGGGTACCCCTATTTTCGGAAACCCCCATTCAACATGGTGCTTCAGGGTTTAGGGGATTGGGTTGAGGGTTGACTACAGTGAGGTGAGGGTGGCGGCTCCTTTGCTGCTTTTACTCTGATTTGTAAGACGTAGACCCCAAAACCTAAACCCTCAACCCGGCAATCACACCCAAAGCCCTCAAACCCCCCACCCCTAAGCCCCAAACCCC
>CAJNDS010002174.1:0-45000 GCA_905221605.1 Symbiodinium natans | reverse complement strand
TAAACCCCATAAACCCTATAAATAACCTTGCAACCCACGCCAAAACCAGATAAATCCCATCAAACCCCCAAAAAAACTTATAACCCCCTACAAACCCTATTAAACCCTATAAAGCCCTACAAGCCCTTTAAACCAACCCCCCCCCCCCCCAAAAAAAAAATAATAATAATAATAATAATAATAATAATAAATGAATAAAAAGAAATAAACACTATAAATGCTACAAACCCGACTCCAAAGGTAGCCTAAACCCTAAACCCTAAACCCTAAACCCTAAACCCTAAACCCCAAACCCAAAACCCCAAACCCCAAACCCCAAACCCGAGCTGGGCTCTCCGGCAAGCTGGCCGAGGGCAAGGACCCGCCCAGGCCGTGGAGATCGAAGAGCGGCTGGCCAGGGGATTTGGTATTCTTTAGGGGATGAGGGGGTTTAGGGTTTAGGGTTTGGGGTTTGGGGTTTAGGGTTTGGGGTTTGGGGTTTAGGGTTTGGGGTTTAGGGTTTAGGGTTTAGGGGTTAGGGGTTCGGGTTTGGGGTTTAGGGTTTAGGGTTTAGGGTTTAGGGTTTAGGGTTTAGGGTTTAGGGTTTAGGGTTTAGGGTTTAGGGTTTAGGGTTTAGGGTTTGGGGTTTGGGGTTTAGGGTTCGCTTGACAACCGCCCGCATCAAGTTATGTGATGGAACTTATCACAAGTCTGGATGCGGGAATATCTGGGCAACCAGCCCTTATATCTGCAGTTGCTACGGCTGTGTCGGTGACAGTCCTACAAAGAGAAGCCGCAGTCAACACCACAAGCTTCCAAAACCCCAACCCCAAACCCTAAACCCTAAACGGCCACCGCGCAGTGGCCTGTAGGCCGATGGAGGTGACCCAGGCCTTCAACGCCGCGGGGCCTCCGCAATTTCCGACAGCAACGTAAGGGCTTGAGATTTAGTAGGGACTCGGAATTCAAGCTTAGGGAACAGGACTTGCTTGGGCCTTTGGGGCCACTTGCTTCCAAATTTGCCCCATCTGAGGGGTTCTGGCACAGAGGGATTCCTGGTAGAGTCTGGGGCTCTTCGAAAGATTGGTCTACCGGAGCTCTTCTGAGACCGAGAGGGGCAAGTTAACTACACAAGGACAGAAAGGCTCGAGCTCACAGAAGAGATATCTACCTGAAGCTCCTCTCTTAGAGCTTCCCCCCCCCCAACCTCCAGCCAGACCACCTGCCTGACATGCGACCCCCCGTAATGCCCTGACGAACTACGTTTGGGATTTAAGGCGAACTATAGGGGCCTTGATAACTGGAATAGGTTTTTTTTGAGGGGGGGGGGGGGGAGCAAAGGGAGCTTCAGGGAATATTGTTAGTCATTATTCCGACCCCTATATTAGAGGCACAAGGGGCTTTCCGACAACCCCACTCCCGCCTCTGCTGGGATCATCCTTGTGGGATTCCGCCACCAAGACCTGGCAAAGAGCGCAAGCGCCGGGGCTTTTTGAGGGTCTTGAGAAGCCCCTTCTTTCCCAAATTACGGCTTAGGGCTTAGGGTTGGGGGTTGAGGGTTCGCAGTTTCTCAGCTGCACCATTCTGTGGCTTTCGGAAAGAAGCCCATTTCTTTTAAGAATGCACTCCCCCCCCCCCGCCTCCCCCCTCCTCCCCCCCCAAAGCATGTGGCCAGTGATCAACAGCTCTACATGGCTGGCTCCTGCAATCCTGCACATGACCTCCGAAATTCAAAGCCAAAATCCTAGAGGCTGCCGGGTTCAGGGTTCAGGGCTTCGGGTTTGCACGAACATGTTCCCGCGCACCAATTCCGGCGGCAAGTGCAAGAGTCAAACTCCTGCCCAAGCCCCCGAACCCTAAAACCCTAAACCCTAAACCCCTAAACCCATAAACCCCTAAACCCTATGTCCCAGAACGGTCTTGCTAAGAGCACCCTGAAGCGTAGGCTTCGCGCGCACTCCGGCTGTAGGTCCCGATGGATGATGGGCCTTTGGGTCCCCCAAAGTTTTCTGGTTTAGGGTTTAGGGTTAAGGGTTTAGAGTTTAGGGTTTAGGGTTTAGGGTTTAAGGTTTAGGGTTTAGGGTTTAGGGTTTAGGGTTTAGGGTTTAGAGTTTAGGGTTTAGGGTTTAGGGTTTAGGGTTCAGCATCTCAAGTCCAAGCTTTCACTAGTCAAGCTCGCTACTCTGGTACTGAAAATCTACCCACCCACCCTTTGGAACCCATAACATTAGGAAAATATTTTAGCTTTCAATTTCTTTTAATGAGGCCCACCACTAAGCAAAACTGTCGTGCGTGGTAAAAGCCTCCCTAACCCTCCTGAGGCCTGGAACCCTAAATCAACCCTAAATGCTAGGCTTGCCCTGAAACCCTAAACCCCAGGCCTTGAGGCCCTGCAACCCTAAAAGCATGCCCTGAGGCCTTGAAACCCTAAACGCTGGGCCCTGAGGCCTTGAAAACCCTTAAAAGCAGGACCCTGAGGCCTTGAAACCCTAAACGTTGGCCCTAAACACAGGCCCTGAAGCCTTGAAACCCTAAACGTTGGGCCCTGAAACCCTAAACACAGGCCCTGGCCTTGAAACCCTAAGCGTTGGGCCCTGAAACTTTAAAAGGCTCTGAGGCCTTGAAACCCTAAACGCTGGAACCCTAAACACAGGCCCTGAGGCCTTGAAACCCTAAACGCTGGGCCCCGAAACCCTACAAACAGGCCTTGCGGCCTTGAAACCCTAAACGCTTGGCCCTGAAACCCTAAACACAGGCCCTGAGGCCTTGAACTAAACGCTGGGCCCTGAAACCCTAAACACAAGCCCTGAGACCTTGAAACCCTCAACGCTGGGCCCTGAAACCCTAAACACCGGCCCTGAGGCCTTGAAACCCTCAACGCTGGGCCCTGAAACGATAAACGCTGGGCCCTGAGGCCTTGAAACCCTAAACGCTGGGCCCTGAAACCCTGAACACAAGCCCTGAAGGGGGGGGGGGGGGGAGTTTTACAATTGCCGGCCAAGTTTTGACAATTGCCGGCCAAGTTTTTGACAATTGCCGGCCAAGTTTTGACAATTGCCGGCCAACTTTTGACAATTGCCGGCCAAGTTTTGACAATTGCCGGCCAAGTTTTGACAATTGCCGGCCAAGTTTTGACAATTGCCGGCCAAGTTTTGACAGTTCCGGCCCGTGAAATGTCAAAAAGTTGGCCGGCAATTGTCAAAAGTTGGCCGGCAATTGTCAAAAGTTGGCCGGCAATTGTAAAAGTGTCGAAAGTTGGCCGGCAATTGTCAAAAAGTTGGCCGGCAATTGCAAAAAACAATTGCCGGCCAAGTTTTGACAATTGCCGGCCAAGTTTTGACAATTGCCGGCCAACTTTTTGACAATTGCCGGCCAAGCCATTAGGGTTTATATACATATGACAGAGAGGTTTAGGGTTTAGGGTTTAGGGTTTAAGGGGACCCAAAGCTTTCTGGGGGCATTTAGGTGTTGGGGTTCGGGAGGCTTGCGGGTTGGGGGGTTTGGGGTTTAGGGTTTAGGGTTTAGGGTTTAGGGTTTGGGGTTTAGGGTTTAGGGTTTAGGGCTGGACTGTAGGCTTCAAGGCTTGGGAATTCTGGGGCATGTTTCGTCGAAAGGGATTGGGGCTCAAGGCTCCGGGGACTTGTAGGTTGTAGGGCTTGTTGTGTTGTTGTGGGTGGATTCAGACCCTAAACCTGACCCTAAACCCGAAACTTGCCCTAAACCCTAAACCCTAAACCCTAAACCCTAAACCCTAAACCCTAAACCCTAAACCCTAAACCCTAAACCCTAAACCCTCTAGCTCCCTAGCGGCCCCGGGGCCCGCACCCCAAGGTTTGGGCGTGGCAGTAGGCAAGGGCATCAAGCACCTCGCCCAAAGTCTGTTGGAGCTTTCAGTCAGGGTCTAGGGTTTAGGGTTTAGGGTTTAGGGTTTAGGGTTTAGGGTTTAGGGTTTAGGGTTTAGGGTTTAGGGTTTAGGGTTTAGGGTTTAGGGTTTATGGTTTGGGGTTAGGGGTTTAGGGTTTGGGGGTTTGGGGGTTCGGGGTTTTGGTCATGATTAAGGTTTAGGGTTTAGGGTTTGGGGTCTAGGGTTTTAGGGTTTGGAGTTTAGGGGTTTAGGGGTTTTGGGGTTCAGGGGTTCAGGGTTTAGGTGCTTAGGGGTTCAGGGTTTAGGGGTTTAGGGAGGGCTGCATCTGCACGTGCACCTCCCCCTGACTGAAACCTCTTTCAGGCCCACTGCGAAACCAAACCTTCCAAGAGGCCAAAAGTTTCAAGGAACCCGAAACCTCGAACCCCTAAACCCTGGACCCTAAACCCCCAAACCGGACACCCCAAACCCTAAACCCTGGACCCTAAACCCCTAAACCCCCAAACCGGAAACCCCAAACCCTAAACCCGGTAAACCTCAAAAATCGCAAGGCCAAACCAAAGCTTCCCTGAAAGCACACGAGCTTGGGCAAAAGCCCCGGACAAACCCTGAGGATCCTGAAGCTCGAAGCCCTGAAGCCTTGATTGGGGTTTCTGTAGGGTTTAGGGTTTAGGGTTTAGGGTTTGGAGTTTAGGGTTTAGGGTTTCGGGTTTAGGGTTTGGGCCAAGTGTGGAGTTAAGCATCAAGAAACCACCAACTGTTCCCGGGGCCTGCCGGAGTAGGTGTGCAACACACGCCTGACTTGCCGCTCTCTTCTTGCTTTGGGTTGCGGGCTTTAGCGGTTTCAGGGGCTCAGGGGCTTAGTGGTTGAGGGCCCTAAGCCCAACCCTAAACCCTAAACCCCAAACCCCAAACCCTAAACCCTAAACCCCAAACCCTAAACCCTGATAAGGGTTTGGGAGCTTGGGGGGTCAGTCTCAGCGCCTTGGGGGCCTGAAGGGGCATTAGAGGGAGGTTTTAGGGTTTTGGGTTTAGGGTTTCGGGTTTAGGGTTTAGGGCTTAGGAACCCAGGATCCACCAGCGAGGTTTGGGAGTTGGTGCTTTTTGTTTAGGGCCGGTGTTAGGGTTTAGGGTTTAGGGTTTCGGGTTTAGGGTTTAGGGCCTGGGGTTTGGGATTTCGGGGCTATATAGGGTATGATTTCTTCAGAGCTGCTGAGATGGGCTTGCCTCTGAAAAAAATATTCTGAATATGACCCTCTCAAACCCAATAAAGGAAAATACAAACAATGTCCCAAGAGCCTACCTAGCAGAGACCCCAACAGACCGCCCCCGCATTACTCAAAGCAGCAGCTGGATATGTTGATGCTTGAGAGGCCCGGTTGCAGCAAAGTGCCTCAGATACGCTGTTGCCACGGACGAAGGAGTTCTGCATGAAGTCCATGACCTGAGATTTCAGAATCATGGGCCATGCGCCAGTTTCAGGGCTGCGTGGGGGCTTTGGAATCATTCTCCCTAAGCCCTGCACCCGAAACCTGTTCTTGCCTGACGCAGAGTTCCACGGTCTCAACCAGGCCGGGGACATAAACCCAGACCCCCGTAAACTCGATGATTCCCAGCTTATGGGGTGCAGGGTTGAGGGTTTAGGGGGTTTTGGGTTTAGGCTTTCGGGTTTAGGGTTTAGGCTTACAGATCACGTCCTGCCAGACCTTCTGGGCCAGGGGGCCTCCGTGCCTTCGACAGGCTCCGAGACGACGAAGAAGTTCCTGAAGTCCTGCGATGGGGGGAGGGCCGGGCAGGGGCTCGGGGTTTAGGGCTCAGGGTTTCCGGTGTGGTTTGGGTTTAGGGTTTAGGGCTGGGTTTAGGCTTTAGGTTTAGGGCTTAGGGTTGAGGACCGGAGGACGAGTGGGGCTGAGAGCATGCGACTGCGGGTTCCTTGCAGAGACTTGCGAAAGGTGGTGTCCCTTCAGCCCTTGAATCAGGCCTTGAACCACCCGAAACCCCGAAAGCCCCGAAAGCCCCCAACACCCCACGGCATCCCAACCCAAAACCCTAAACCCTATAAGCTATAAACCCAAAACCCCAAACCCCAAACCCTGAACCCTGAACCCTAAACCCTAAACCCCTGAACCCTGAACCCTCAATCCTCAACCCTAAACTGCAACACCCTAAACCCTAAACCCTGAACCCTAAACCCTAAACCCTAAGCCCTAAGCCCTAAGCCCTAAACCCTCAACCCTAAACTGCAACACCCTAAACCCTCAACCCTCAACCCTCAACCCTGAACCCTAAACCCTAAACCCTGAACCCTCAACCCTCAACCCTAAACTGCAACACCCTAAACCCTAAACCCTGAACCCTAAACCCTAAACCCGAAACCCTAAACCCTAAACCCTAAACCCTAAACCCTGAACCCTGAACCCTAACCCACGGCCGCCTCCAGGCAATCGAGGACCCGCGGCATGCAGGGATGCTGCAGCTCCGTGATCCGCTGTAGGCCTCCCAGGAGAAATAGTTGGGTGTTAGGGTTTAGGTGTTTAGTGTTTAGGGTTTAGGGTTTAGGGTTTAGGGTTTAGGGTTTAGGGTTTAGGGTTTAGGGTTTAGGGTTTAGGGTTTAGGGTTTAGGGTTTAGGGTTTAGGGTTTAGGGTTTAGGTTTAGGGTTTAGGGCTCCTGGCTTTTCGGTGTTGGGGCTTAAAATCTTCAGGTCTGGGCCTTTTAGGGTTTAGGGCTTAGGCGGGTTTAGGGTTGTAGGGTTTAGGGTTGAAAAGGGGGTCCAAAAGCAACCCCAAAACCGAAACCCAACCTCGCAACACTCAGCCCCAAAGTAAACCCTCAGCCCTAAACCCTAAACCCTAAACCCTAAACCCTAAACCCTAACTCCATCAACCGAGCTTTTGGGGCTGAGGGCTCGGGATCTGCGAGGACACTGTGGTCGCGCGCATAGGATCACAGTCGTGCCAAGACATGTCAGGGTTTAGGGTTTAGGGTTTAGGGTTTAGGGTTTAGGGTTTAGGGTTTAGGGTTTAGGGTTTAGGGTTTAGGGTTTAGGGTTTAGGGTTTAGGGTTGAGGGTTTAGGGTTGAGGGTTTAGGGTTTAGGGTTTAGGGTTTAGGGTTTAGGGTTTAGGGTTTAGGGTTTAGGGTTTAGGGTTTAGGGTTTAGGGTTTAGGGTTTAGGTTTAGGTTTAGGGTTTAGGGTTTAGGGTTTAGGGTTTAGGGTTTAGGGTTTAGGGTTTAGGGTTAGGGTTTAGGGTTTAGGGTTTAGGGTTTAGGGTTTAGGGTTTAGGGTTTAGGGTTTAGGGTTTAGGGTTTAGGGTTTAGGGTTTAGGGTTTAGGGTTTAGGGTTTAGGGTTTAGGGTTTAGGGTTTAGGGTTTAGGGTTTAAGTCCTCTCTCCAGACCATCCAACAAACACTCGTGGGCTCAAGCACCCTAAACCCTGGACCCTAAACCCTAAACCCTAAACCCCGAACCCTAAACCCTAAACCCTAAACCCTAAACCCTCCCTTAAGAACCCTATAACCCGTGTTGGCTGCTGGCCTACATCTGGGCCGTCGTGCTATGCAAATCTTAGCCCTCAGCCTCAATGCTGGAACACCAAGATTAAGTCTAGATCTGAACTGAACCCCCCCAAAGAATACTCCCGAATTCTGAACCCTATGGACTGCAAAAACAACCTAAACCCCAAAACCCTCAAAATCCAAAGCCCGTCAGCCCCAAACCCTACACCCTCAAACCCGAACCTGATGAACACGCTGTGCCGGACAATCCCTAAACCCTAAACCCTAAACCCTAAACCCTAAACCCTAAACCCTAAACCCTAAACCCTAAACCCTAAACCCTAAACCCTAAACCCTAAACCCTAAACCCTAAACCAGTCGTCTGGGGCGCTTGCTCGTTCGGATGAAGTCCATGGGCGCCGACGCCTCGGTCTCGTTCTTGTGGCGGAAGGGGTGGGGTGGGTCAGGCTTTGGGGGCTTATAGGTTGAGGGTTGAGGGGTTTCGTTTTGGGTCTAGGGCTTGGGCTTTCGGGGTTGGGGCTGCAACTCGCGTAGAGGTCTGGCATCGTCGATTTTGCGCATCTTTTCGGGCAAGCCAGATTCCCGAGCCGATCAGTGCACGGCGACCATCAATTAGAAGGCATCTCCGTAAGGTCCTTTAAGTCAAGAGAATTCGCCCCAACCACTTCCCCCAAACCCAAAACCATAAATCGTAAACCCTAAATAAACCCTAAACCCTAAACCCCTTTTAAGCTCGCCAAGTTGAACACCTTGTCTTTGCGGATCTGCCGAACTTCCACGAAGGTCTGCGACTGGATGTGGCGACATCTGTATACCTCCCAGCGAATCCCAAAATCCCTAAACCCCAAACCCGAAACCCTACATCCGACATCCTGACCCCTAAACCCTGCATTTAGGGCTTTCGGGGTTGAGGGCTTTGGGCTTCAGGATGCAGAGTTCGGAGTTTTTTTGTGCTGGACTTGAGCCCGAGGATGTGTAGGGTTCACGGCTTGGGCTTTAGGGTTCTGGCGTGCGTGCATGCACATGTACGTGCAGGTGTGGGTGTCGGTGTCTGCGTGTCTGGGTCTCGGTGAGACTGCGTGTCTCTATGTGTCTCTATGTGTCTCTATGTGTCTCTATGTGTCTCTATGTGTCTCGGTGTGTCTCTGTGTGTCTCTCTGTGTCTCTGTGTGTCTCTGTGTGTCTCTGTGTGTCTCCGTTTGTCTCTGTGTGTCTCTGCGCCTGCGCGTGCGCACGCGCGTGTGTTTGTTCTTATTGGGCTGGTGGTTTGGAGTGTCGGGGTTGGGAGCCACGGAAAAAGCCAGACCCCAGCATCTGCCCACACACACGCGCCTTGCCCAGAGCGCCTTTCGCGCGAAACTCGAAGGATTCATATCGGTCCTGCCAGGGCTGTCGTTCTGAAAGCCAACCCATCAGAACCCTTCCACCCCAAAATCCTGAAGCAAGTCCATGAACCCGAGTTTACAGTTTAGGGTTCAGGGTTTAGGGTTTAGGGTTTAGGGTTCAGGGTTTAGGGTTTAGGGTTTAGGGTTTTGGGTTTAGGGTTTAGGGTTTAGGGTTTAGGGTTTAGGGTTTAGGGTTGCCCCAACAATATGCCCTCAACTTCCTCTTAAGCCCTGAAAGCCCTTGCTCCTTCAAGCGGGGCTCTGCACGAGCTACCCGACGCATGCTCCTGGCACGTGCTGCTTCGGGTTGGAGGCAAGGGTTTAGGGTTTAGGGTTTGGGGTTCAGGGTACTCCGCCTACTCGGCGCTGGTGTCTGGGTTTAGGGCAAAACCCTAAACCCTGAATCGTAGCCCTAAACCCTAAACCCCAAACCCTAAACCCTAAACCCTAAACCCAGAGCTCAGGCTTCAGGGTTAGCTAGACCTTGAGCATCCTCAGACACCCTAAGTCCTACACCCCATACCCTGAACCTTAGGCATCCTCCGGCGCCCTACACCCCGAAGCCCTGCAACTCGTTTAGCGTTTTAGGGTTTAGGGTTTAGGATTTAGGGTTCAGGGTTCAGGGTTCAGGGATTAGGGTTCAGGGTTCAGGGTTCAGGGTTTAGGGTTTAGGGTTTAGGGTTTAGGGTTTAGGGTTTAGGGTTTAGGGTTTAGGGTTTAGGGTTTCGGGTTTAGGGTTTAGGGTTTAGGGTTTAGGGTTTAGGGCTTAGGCCTAAAAGGCCCTGAGCTCCGGCCTCAGGAGCTGCTTGGGCGCGAAGCAGTCGCGTAGGGCCCCTAGAGTTTGAGCCTCCGTTGAGGTCTCAAGAGGGCTTATTGAAAAAAGCAGGGTTTAGGGTTTAGGGTTTAGGGTTTAGGGTTTAGGGTTTCGGGTTTAGGGTTTAGGGTTTAGGGTTTAGGGTTTAGGGTTTGGGGTTTGGGGTTTGGGGTTTAGGGTTTGGGGTCTAGTGTTAGTGTGTAGGCTTAGGCTTTATCCCGGCACGTTGTCGCGGTTTTGCCCCTACACTCACCGTTCCCAGACCTCTCTCAAAAGGTGTAGGGTTCAGGATTCAGGCTTATTAGGCCTTGAGGACTTGGTTCGAAGGATGCTTCTCATCACCTCTGTCCCCTTGAAAAGCCTGGGGGTATGCTGCTTTGGGTGTTGCGGCTGTAGGGTTGATACAGGGTCGAATCATACTAGCGGCCGCGTCGGACTACAGGGCTTTTACAAGGGTTTAGGGATTGGACGCAGGGTCTTCGGTTTACAGGACACAGGACATGAGCCTCTTTGCCAATTTTTTTCCACCCCCGCTCCTGGCCGCAGCAGGTGGAACCTGCGAACCTGAAGCTCAGCGCCCCAGCCCTAGAACCCTAAGTGGCGCCGGTAGAAGGCATCCAGATTTCGTGCCTCCTCAGGTGTTAGTGTGAAGATGGAGGGCAAGAAGTCCTCGAAAGGGTCCATGCGCTTGAGGGTGCTGGGTTGGGGGTTGAAGAGCTTGGCTGTTCAGGGATGTGAGGGCCTACCCTAAACCCTAAACACTAAGCCAGGATTGCTAGTCCTCTAACCCCAGAAACCTTACAGCCTAAACCCTAAACCCTAAACCCTAAACCCTACATAAACCCTAAACCCTCAACCCTCCTTGTGGTTGTGCGCGTCCCTTACCCCGACTGGCCCGTGAACGCTGTACAGGAGACACCGGTCGCGGTCGCTGAGGTTGGGAGTAGCGGCATGCCTTGGGCATTGAGATCTTTATGTAGGGTTTTATGGGGGTTGTGAGGGGTTTATAGGGTTTATAGGGTTTGTAGGTTTATTAGGGTTTATAAGTTTTGCTAGGATTTATAGGGTTTACTAGGATTTAAAGGGTTTATAGGGTTTAGGGTTTATGGGGATATGTCCTTAGAAGCCCTCGAAAGTTTGGAGAAACGAGTTGGTCGATGGAAATTGCGCGCTTTCAAGGGCAATCAGGTCTCAGCTAAACAAACCCTACTAAGGACCCCGAATATATGCCCTATGACACAGAAACCCTACTTAAAGAGACCACCAACCCACATAAGGTCTCAGGCTTGTGGGCTCAGGGACAAAAACAACGCTAAAACCGAACTCGAGGATGCTTGGTGGTGTAGAAGAAGAGGAGCGTCTCACCTGTTTAGGGTTTAGGCTTTAGGGTCTAGGGTTTAGGATTTAGGGTTTAAGGTTTAGGGTTTAGGGTGTAGGGTTTAGGGTTTAGGGTTTAGGGTTTAGGGTTTAGGGTTTAGGGTTTAGGGTTTAGGGTTTAGGGAGTTGGAGGGCTTGCCACCGACCCGCAACAGCTTCAAGGCAGTACATGGTACTTATTAACCAGTTGTAACTGTCCTTTAACTGTACTGACAACCATATTTGGGCACTTAAGGGCTCATAAGTGGGTTATAACTACAGTTCTAACTGGTGAATAAGTACCATGAACCTGGAAGTAGGGGCCGATGAGCTTGGGGGATTCAGGGTTGAGGGCTGAAGGTTTGGGTTCAGGGGGGGTTATCTGTTGGCAGGGCTTTACCGAGTGTAGCTTGGCGGTAACCCTAAACCCTAACCTAAACCCTAGACCCTAAACCCTAAACCCTAAACCTTAAACCCTAAACCCCAAACCCTGAAGCCAAAGGAGATGGGCAACTTGGGGGGCCTCTTCTCAGCGGCAGCGGAACATCGACCTCGCCTCGAGAACTGCTCGGTGCCTGAGGATTCTTTAGGGTTTAGGGTTTAGGGTCTAGGGTTTAGGGTTTAGGGTTTGGGGTTTGGGGTTTGGGGTTTGGGGTTTGGGGTTTGGGGTTTGGGGTTTAGGGTTTAGGGTTTAGGGTTTGCAGGGCTCTAGTGGTTCAACGCCTTTAGAGGTCCTAGGGGTTTCGGGCTTTCAAACCCTAAGCCCTTATCAACCCTACACCCAAAAGTCCAAACCCCAAAACCCTAAACCCTAAGCCCCTAAAACCCTACACCCTAACCCCTAAAGCCCTACACCCTAGACCCTAAACCCTAAACCCTAAACCCTAAACCCTAAACCCTAAACCCTAAACCCCACCTTGAGCCCCTCGGAGTCGGCGAAGCGCGCGCCCATGTGGGACTGCGGCTGCCCGTGGATGAAGCCCACGGTGTTGGGATACTCACCTGAAGGGCAGGGTTCAGGGGGTTCAGGGGGTTTAGGGTTTAGGGTTTTAGGGTTTAGGGTTTAGGGTTTTAGGGTTTAGGGTTTTAGGGTTTAGGGTTATTGGAGTTTAGGGTTTGGAGTTTTGGGGTTTAGGGCTTAGGGTTTGGGGGTTTAGGGTTTTAGGGTTTAGGGTTTAGGGTTTAGGGTTTAAGGTTTAGGGATGATTCCCAAGGCGCATGCGGCTGTCACCGCCACCAGCAAGGGGTTGTCGAAGCCATCCCTATGCCTAGGGTGCGTCGGCTTCAACTTTTAGGGTTTTGAGTGTTTGGGGTTAGGGGTTTGGGGGTTTGGGGGTTTAGGGGTTTTGGGTTTAGGGGTTTTGGGTTTAGGGTTTAGGGTTTGGGGGTTTTGGGGTTTAGGGTTTGGGGGTTTTGGGGTTTTGGGTTTAGGGTTTAGGGGTTTTGGGGTTTGGGGTTTGGGGTGTTGGGTTTTGGGGTTTTGGGGTTTCGGGTTTAGGGTTTTGAGGTTATGGGGCTTAGGTGTTCGGGGTTTGGGGGTTTAGGGGTTTAGGGTTTCTCCCCCAAAGCCGAAAGCCCAAAGTCATTTCCAAATGGCGAGCGCGGGGCCACACCGGCGGGCCGGAGCCGGGGAAATTCCAGAGGGCTCCCAGCACGCTTTGCTCGCAAGGCTGGCCAAAAACACTCTCCGCAATACCCCGGAGGCTTGGATGTTTGCACCACCTGGCGGTTTTAGGGTTTAGGGTTTAGGGTTCAGGGTTTAGGGTTTAGGGTTGAGGGTTTAGGGTTTAGGGTTGAGGGTTTAGGGTTTAGGGTTTAGGGTTTAGGGTTTTGGGTTTTGGGTTTAGGGTTTAGGGTTTATAAGGTCTATAGGGTTTAGGGTTCAGGGTTCTGAACCCTATAAAGCCTAAACCCTAAACCCTAAACCCTAAACCCTAAACCCTAAACCCTAAACCCTAAACCCTGAACCCTGAACCCTAAACCCTAAACCCTAAACCCTCAACCCTAAACCCTAAACCCTAAACCCTAAACCCTAAACCCTACCCTTCAAACTCTTCAAACCCCCTCCCATCCACCTTGAGCTCTGAAGCTCGGGGACTCCAATCAGCTGGGGCAAGTCCAGGCGGCCCTGTGAGTAGGACAAGGCCTCCTGTGGTTTTCTGGGGGGTTTAGGGTTTAGGGTTTAGGGTTTAGGGTTTAGGGTTTAGGGTTTAGGGTTTAGGGTTTAGGGTTTAGGGTTTGGGGTTTAGGGTTTAGGGTTTAGGGTTTAGGGTTTAGGGTTTAGGGTTTAGGGTTTAGGGTTTAGGGTTTAGGGTTTAGGGTTTAGGGTTTAGGGTTTAGGGTTTAGGGCTATTGTCTTTCTTTAGGGGGTTTTAAAGACCGGGGGAACATCCCAGGTTCAGAGTTTTGGGGTTTGGGGCATAGGGTTTGGGGTTGAGGGTTCGGGCTTTAGTGCTTAGAGCGTTTGTAGGGCTCTTGGCTTCCTGGTGATAGGGTTGAGGGTTTGAGGATTCTGGCCCCTACATGCAAGCCCCTCCCCCCCCCCCAAAAAAAAAAAAGCAGAAAACAACAAAGAAAAAACCACGCATCAGCATCGAGACACAGGTTGGGGGGATGGAGTTTAGGGTTCTTGGGGTTCTTGGCTTCCTGGAACTCAAACAGCTTGCGGGTGTCGTGTCCCTTGACCCAGGGCGCCCTCTCCAGCAAGTTGAGCCGCTCCGCGGCAGCCTGCACCCGTCCCAGCTGGATTTCCGCCGTGCCCTGGGCGAGAGTCAGCTCCTCCTCGGTAAACAAGGACGCGCCCCGCAAGACCACGAAGCCTGTTGAGTTCAGGAGCACGGCGGCCGAAGCCATGGTCGTCTGGGTCAAGCCGGCCGCAGCCTCCTCCGGGGTAATCGTGAGGCTCCAGTCGCGGTCCTGCGCGCCGTCTCCCCGCGCGCTGCGCCCGCGTCTGGTCCAGTCAGGCTTCCGCGCGGCCGCGCCGATGAAGCCCAGCAGCCACGAAGGAAACTGGCAGCAGACCCAAAGCCCCGGCAAGAGCAGCCATGCCCAGCGCCCAGGCCCTCTACTCGACATCCCCCCAAGACAGCCGGAGTCAGCACGTTGGCTTCATATTCTTGGCTTCACATTGCTGGCTTCATGTTGTTGGCTAGGGTTAGACTTGAGGAGGTTTCTACAGCAGGCCGGTTCGTCTGCCGTGCTCACCCGTCCTCTCTTGGGTAGCTTCTTGGCGTTGCGACGGTTCTCATGTCCCTCATGTCTCAGCTGGAGCCAAGGCAAGCCCCGCTTGGCTTGAAGATCGGGCAGAACATGCCGCCTGTGGCTCCTGAAACCCAGCAATGACAGGGCCCCCCTTATCAAAAAAAAAACCCACAACTTGGGATGCTCCCCCTTATACTAACAGTCCTTAATAGGGATTGTAGTACCCCCTACTGGAATCCCTCTTCCCGACTGTTAGAATAAGGGGGAACATCCCAAACCACAACCCGCAACACCCGAAAAAATTGAATGACCTACGAGGGCCCCCCCAAAAAACAACAACCGAACAACCCCGAGAACAAACCCAGCCTGCACCTCACGCATCTGGTCCAGCGTGACCGGATCCTGTTTGTGGGTTTCCGCAATTCGGGGTACCTTCTTGGGGTCCTTATTAGAAGGGAATCCTGCTATTTGGGGGTCTATGTTAAGGGTCCCTTATTCTCGTAAACCCCCATTTAGGGCTCAGGGTTCTTGAACTCTTGACTTGAATAGAGGGCGTTGGGGACCATCAGGCGAAAGCGAACTCCCTGCATCAAAGAAACCAGCGGCATGAGCATCAGCTGCCTAACCGGTCGTGCGTCAAAGACCCTAAACCCTGAACCCTAAACCTAGACCATCATGAGCTTCTGCCCGAGTTTCAACTGCCTGCCCCCACCCGGGCCCTGCACCCCCCACCTATAATCAAGCAAGTAAAGCAGGGGGGTCCCCCAAAAACAAAGACAAAATGATCCCTATATTGCCCTTACAAGGAAGGCTTGTTTTCTTTTTTTTTTTGGGGGGTGGGCTCTTGAGATCATGACCCCCACGTTCCCACATGGAAAAGCAAGCGACTCGGGCACAACAAACCCTGCGTCAGCAGCATCATGACCCCCGCACTCCAGCAAGGACGAGCACGTGAGGCAGGAGGCAGCATCATGACGCTATGGCGAAAGCCCTGCATCTGCAGCATCATGACCACGCTTCCCCCATGGAAAGGCAAGTGAGGCAGGTGGCTTCGGAAAAATAGCAGCAGAACCCCAAATCACCAAAGACTTCAGCCCGAAACTCTAAACCCCCCCTAAAAACCCCTGAAAAAAGCCCCTTGAGTTCCACTGAAACCCTGACCGAGAACCCCAAACTCCCAGCCCCGCGCCTCCGGTGAGTAGATGCCCGCACGTTTCAGCAGGCTACACCTGCATTATAGGGTCTAGGGTTTAGGGTTTAGGGTTTAGGGTTTAGGGTTTAGGGTTTAGGGTTTAGGGCTTAGTGTGAAACTGGAAGGAGCGGCATCGCTCTTTTCTCCTCACAGAGCAGAAGAAACCCGTGCGCCTTGAGCCAAACAGCACGTTTGGCCATGCTAATCTTCTATGTATCGTCGCCGCAATGGCAATACTTCTCGATTTGTGCGTGCTCGAGCTGCTGACGCTCAGCATTCACCTTCTGGTTTCACAGGAAGGAGCGGCATCGCTCTTTTCTCCTCACAGAGCAGAAGAAACCCGTGCGCCTTGAGCCAAACAGCACGTTTGGCCATGCTAATCTTCTATGTATCGTCGCCGCAATGGCAATACTTCTCGATTTGTGCGTGCTCGAGCTGCTGACGCTCAGCATTCACCTTCTGGTTTCACACTGGTTCAAAAACAGTCCCCCCTTTTCTGCAGGCCAGGCCAGGGCTTGACAATGTAGAAGATGTCGTCGTGGGGAATGTCGCCGAGGAAAGTGTGGCAGCGCAACATGAGATCGTGGAGGCAAAAGATGCTCCTGAAGAGCTTTGTGCCGCTGACAAACCGGTTGCGAAGGACAGCGTTGTAGACGACGCACTTGTAGAAGCCACTCTCGAAGTCGATGGTGATGTGGTCGTACACGATGTGGTAGTGGATGAGGTTGACGTAGAGGACGCGGTAGTCGACCATGTGGATGTAGATGATGCGGTCGTCGCGGACGCCCCCGTCAAGGATGTAGCTGCCGTAGTAGACGCTGCTGAAGTGTCAGCAAAGGACAGCGGGGTACAAGATGTGGTCGCGCAGAATCTCGATGTGGATGTTTCATTGGAAGAAGGTGACGTCGTTGAAGATGTACTCGTAAAGGGCGCGCACGCACATCTTGAGAACGTACATATTAATGACATCGACGGCATACTTTGGAAGGATACTGGCGTGAGCAACCTCGTCGTAGACGATGTCGACAAACGAGATGGTCGTGCCGCAGCGGGCGAAGTTGCCACCGAGGTTGTTGTAAACGATGCCTGCCGAGAGGACGTACTTGTAAAGCACGCAGTTGCGCAGGTAACAGCGACACACAATGGAGCCAACCCACAAGATCTCCGCCTCAGAGCACAATCTAAAGACGAAGGAGACAAAGTAGCACTCGACGGTGCCAAACCGAAAGATCTCCGCCTCAGAGCACAATCTAAAGACGAAGGAGACAAAGTAGCACTCGACGGTGCCAAACCAAAAGATCTCCGCCTCAGAGCACAATCTAAAGACGAAGGAGACAAAGTAGCACGCGACGGTGCCAAACCAAAAGATCTCCGCCTCAGAGCACAATCTAAAGACGAAGGAGACAAAGTAGCACTCGACGGTGCCAAACCGAAAGATCTCCGCCTCAGAGCACAATCTAAAGACGAAGGAGACAAAGTAGCACTCGACGGTGCCAAACCAAAAGATCTCCGCCTCAGAGCACAATCTAAAGACGAAGGAGACAAAGTAGCACTCGACGGTGCCAAACCAAAAGATCTCCGCCTCAGAGCACAATCTAAAGACGAAGGAGACAAAGTAGCACTCGACGGTGCCAAACCAAAAGATCTCCGCCTCAGAGCACAATCTAAAGACGAAGGAGACAAAGTAGCGCTCGACGGCGCCAAACCAAAAGATCTCCAACCCAGAGCACGGTCTAACAGCAGAGAAGTTTCCTGGAGTTCGCAAAGCTCGACGACGTAAACAAGGATGCTGACACACAGCGCCAGGACCGACATGAACCCCGGGAACGGCCCCGAGGCTCCGCTACCAATGTGAAACTGGAAGGAGCGGCATCGCTCTTTTCTCCTCACAGAGCAGAAGAAACCCGTGCGCCTTGAGCCAAACAGCACGTTTGGCCATGCTAATCTTCTATGTATCGTCGCCGCAATGGCAATACTTCTCGATTTGTGCGTGCTCGCGCTGCTGACGCTCAGCATTCACCTTCTGGTTTCACACTTAGGGCTTAGGGCTTAGGGCTTAGGGTTTAGGGTTTAGGGTTTAGGGTAACTAACCCTCCACCTTTCAGCTGCACACTGAGCCCCTACTTGGAGGTTCATGGTACTTATTACCCAATCAGAACTGCACTTATTACCCAATTGTAACTGTACTTATTACCCAATTAGAACTGTACTTATAACTAGGTTTAGGGTTTAGGGTTTAGGGTTTAGGGGTATGACCATATTGGGGCACTTTGAGGGGCTCTATAAGTGCAGTGATTGGTTGATGAGTACCATGAACCTCCAAGTGGTTGCTTGCGGAGGCGGTCTTGAAGGGTTGAGGGCCTAAGGGGTTGAGGGCCTTTGAGGGTTTTTAAGGGTTTAGGGTTTAGGGTTTAGGGTTTAGGGTTTAGGGTTTAGCGTTTAGGGTTTGGGGTTTAGGGTTTAGGGTCTTGGGCTTCGGGGCTTTTCGGCTAAGGTCTTAAGACATTCAGCCGCGCCCTAGAGCCTAGACGGTAATCCTAAACCCTCTAAGTCCAGCCCAAAAACACGCAGCCAAACTCCCGAACCCCTTAACCACCAACACCCCCTAAACCCTAGACCCTAGACCCTAGACCCTAAACCCTAAACCCTAAACCCTAAACCCTAAACCCTAAACCCTAAACCCTAAACCCTAAACCCTAAGCATGCTCAGCGCCCGACCACCTTGCTTCACTAATGCACGTGGAGGGCAGGCCTGCCAGCCTGAGGGTGACAGCTCGCGGAAGCGCGCGGGCTTTAGGGTTTAGGGTTTAGGGTTTAGGGTTTAGGGTTTAGGGTTTAGGGTTTAGGGTTTAGGGTTTAGGGTTTAGGGTTTAGGGTTTAGGGTTTAGGGTTTAGGGTTTAGGGTTTAGGGAAGCGCGCGGGCTTTCGGGTTGAGGGCTTGTTTGGGTTTCGGCTCCCGGGCTTAGGGTCGAGAAGCCTCGAAGCCCAGAAGCCCAGATTTGGGGTTTAGGGCTTAGGGCTTAGGGCTTAGGGCTTAGGGCTTAGGGCTTAGGGCTTAGGGCTTAGGGCTTAGGGCTTAGGGCTTAGGGCTTAGGGTTTCGGGCTTAGGGAACCCGAAAGCCACCTTGAAGGGTTGAAGGTTTTAGGATCTGAGGGGTTAAGGGTTTAAGGGTTTAAGGGCTTAAGGGTTTAAGGGTTTAAGGGTTTAAGGGTTTAAGGGTTTAAGGGTTTAAGGGTTTAAGGGTTTAAGGGTTTAAGGGTTTTTGAGGGTTTAAGGGTTTAAGGGTTCAAGGCTTAAGATTTAGGAGTTAGGGTTTAAGGGTTTAACGGTTTAAGGGTTTCAGGGGTTGTATAGGCAGGCTCTGGGATTCGGTGTTCTGGGGTTTAGGGGTTGAAGTTCAGTGATTGGGCCCTCAACCCGAAACCCCAAACCCTAAAGACTGTGTTTAGATGCCAAAAATTCCCGCCTGCAAACGAACCGCCCCCTAACCCCCCCCCCCCCCCCCAAACCCCTCCCCAAACCCACTTGGCTGGGCGGCGGACAGCATAGTGTGGGCCGTGCACAGCGCTCGTATAGCTGCATGGCACGGCCTATGGGGCAGCACCCGTGATTCGAACCCTTGGTACGGGTCGCGGACCCCCAAAACCCCCAAACCCGAAACCCTGAACCCTAAACCCTAAACCCTAGGCCGACAGCCTACTCAGCCCAAAAGCCCTAAACCCTCAACCCAAGAAGCCTAAAGCGTTGAAACGCCTACTCAAATTCTAAATCCCTTGAGGGCCACAGGGTTTAGGGTTTAGGGTTTAGGGTTTAGGGTTTAGGGTTTAGGGTTTGGGGTTTAGGGTTTAGGGTTTAGGGTTTAGGGTTTAGGGTTCAGGGCTCCCTGGAGCACCAAGCTCCCCGCACGCTTCCGTGAGGGCTTCCTCCGGCCGCCTCCTTGAGTCCCCAAGGCTTCGGTGTGGGGCTTTGTAGGGTTTAGGGTTTAGGGTTTAGGGTTTAGGGTTTCGGGTTTAGGGTTTAGGGTCTAGGGTTTAGGGTTTAGGGTTTAGGGTTTAGGGTTTAGGGTTTAGGGTTTAGGGTTTGGGGTTTGGGGTTTGGGGTTTAGGGGTTTGCGTTTTGGGTTTTGGCTGTTTAGGACCTACTGTTGATGAGCCTTGCTGGTTCTTCGTAGGGAATTTGGGAACAAGAGGGAGCCCATGATCCTATTTTGTATATGTATAGATATAAAATGTATATAATAAATACCACCCTCACGAAGAGGTTCTATAGTTCCCTAATGCCCTATATGCAGAGGTCCAGAAAGATAGTGTTTAGGGTTTAGGGTTAGGGTTTAGGGTTTAGGGTTTAGGGTTTAACCCTTCGGGTTTAGGGTTTAGGGTTTAGGGTTTAGGATTTAGGGTTTAGGGTTTAGGGTTTAGGTATGAGGAAGGCAAGCTCCCAGACTCGCTGTCTGCGCACACATCGCTCCCTCATCCTGTCATGCCCAGTTTTGACCTGACAGTCACACAAAAGGGAGTAACGTAGGGGCCTTAATAATTAGACCAGGGCTTTGGGGGGGGTTCTTATAGTATCATCATATAGGGACCAGAAGGGAATTTACAAAGTATTCATTCCGACCCCTATACTACTCTCACGTCCCCAGCCATTACCCTCACGTCCCCAATCGAACGGGCCGAGTAAGTGGGGACATCAACATGAGGCCGGCGCGAAGCAGGATTGCAATGTGTTGGCCACAACGCTGGGGTCTGACAGCAGTACCTCCCCAATCCATCAAGTCCCACTTGGAGGTTCATGGTACTTACTCACCAAGTATAACTGCACTTATAACCCACTTATTGGCCCCCTAAGTGTGGTGCCATCTAAGTACAATTGTAAGTGCAGTGATAATTGGTTCAGAAGTACGATGAACCTCCAAGCAACCCTGCACCTAGTATAGCGAAGGGCTTCTTAATTGTTAGCGGAACTGACTGAAGTGGTCAACTGCGGAAAGTTTCGGCTAATGGTTTGGTTTGAAGCCTTCTTGTCTCGGCAAGTTTCGTGCTAGGTAGCCCACACCAATGTTCGCCTTTGTGGGTTGCTGTGCTGGTCCACATCTTTCTATCGACACCAAACGGGTCGTGTGTGGGTGGCTGCTTGCATGGGTGAGAGGAACCGCGCTCTATCCAAGAGGAGTCTGGCACACTTTGACATATACATACTAGCACCCCTAAACCCTAAACCCTAAACCCTAAACCCTACACCCTAAACCCTAAACCCTAAACCCTGAACCCTACTAAAAAAAAAAAAACCTTGCCAACACATTATGCTAACACCGAGCTAGGGCTTCGGAACATCGGAACTCCTATCTGCCTCAGCTCGGATCTGCACAGGAAGCCCAGCTGAACCCATATTGGACCCATGAATCCCCGGAATCATGAAATTCAGGAAAGCCCCAATTCCAAACCGTCTAGGGTTTTGGGGAATGTGGGGCCCTAAGCCCCAAACATAAAGCCCTGAAAGCCTAAAACCCTAAAACCCTAAACCCTACATGTAGGGTTGAGGATTTAGGGAGGAGAGTTTCTTGCATGTGCTGGGCACCTTCAGCCTTTCCAGGACTGCCAGCTGCTCTGACTCCTCCCCGCCAGGTAAAGCCTGCTTGAAGGATTTAGGGTTTAGGGGTTTCGGGTTTTAGGGTTTAGGGTTTAGGGTTAAGGGTTTCGGGTTTCAGGTTTGGGGTTTAGGGTTTAGGGTTTGGGGTTTAGGGCTTGGGGTTTGGGGTTTAGGGCTTGGGGTTTAGGGGTGTAGGGTTCAAGGCAAAGCTGGCACGAGCGCCGTTGCATGTACTTGGCGGAGTTGCAAACAGGAACGATGACGGTAGTGCTCACCATAGACACAACCACGGTGATCCAAAGCCACACACGTGTACCATGCGCTGAACCCCAGGCCCTCCCAACCCTCAACCCTGAACCCTAAACCCTAAACCCTAAACCCTAAACCCTCAACCCTGAACCGCAAACGTCTCAGGGTCTTATGGGGGTTGCAGGGTCTGTTGGGTTTTACTAGGGCTTGTCACGCTTGCTTAGGGTTGTTTAGGGCTTTGCGGGTGCAAGCCCCAAAAGCGCCCTAAGCCCTAAACCCTAAACCCTAAGCCCTAAACCCTAAACCCTAAACCCTAAACCCTAAACCCTAAACCCTAAACCCTAAACCCTAAACCCCCCTTAGCAGCAAGCTTTGGGAAGGTCAGGCCTGCGGCGGGCAGCCCGAGGAGGAGGCCTCAGTGAACAGCCCTAAACAAGCCCTGAAACGAAATCCGAAACCCGAAACCCTAAACCCTAAACCCTAAACCCTAAACCCTAAACCCCAAACCCTAAACCCCAAACCATAAACCCTCAACCCTGATCCCTATTCCGGGGGTTTCAGGGCACGGGTCAGGGAACCTTTGTGGTCTCGGGCAGGTGAACGTTTGTTCGGATCTCAGCCTTCGGTGCTTCCGTCTTTGAGTCTTCTGTTTTAGGGTTCAGGGTTTAGGGTTTGGGGTTTAAGGTTTGGGGTTTGGGGTTTAGGGTTTAAAGTTTAAGGTTTGGGGGTAGGGGTTTAGGGCCTCGCAGAGAACAGCTTAGGCTTGGAAGCTACCAAACTAGAGGGCACTGTTTAGGGATGTGCTCTAGGCTGTTCTGACGACAGGACGCTGCGCACGAAGCACAGGTCTGCAGACTGCATACCCTACACCCAAAACCCTAAACCCTAAGCCCGGAGCCCTGAGCCCTAAACCCTTATGCCCCACACCCTGAACACTGAACCATGAACCCTAAACCCTAAACCCTAAACCCTAAACCCTAAACCCTAAACCCTGAACCCTAACCTTTCAAACCCTAGATCCCCAAAACCCCAATGTTTAGGGGCGGGCCTGGGGTCACCCCTTAAGACCCTTAAAGCCCTCAAAGCCCTTAAAGCCCTAGACCCCTAAACCCTAGCCCGCAGACCCTAAGCCCTGAAACCCTAAACCCTAAACCCTGAAACCCTAAAACCCTAAAACCCCAAAACCCTAAAACCCTAAAAGCCTAAAAGCCTAAAAGCCTAAAACCCTAAACCCCAAAACCCTAAACCCTAGACCCAAACACTAAACCCAAACCCTAAACCCCAAACCCCAAACCCCAAACCCCAAACCCCAAACCCCAAACCCCAAACCCTAAACCCTAAACCCTAAACCCTAAACCTCGAACCCTAATGTGTAGGGGCCCTGACTCGGGAGGTGCCAGCGGCCACAGGGAACTCGCCACTGCACGCCTGGCGCGCGTGGGGTTTCGGGCTTAGGGTTTAGGGTTTAGGGTTTAGGGCTTAGGGCCCTCAAACCCCAAACTCTCAAACCCTAAGCCCCTAAACCCCGAACCCGAAACCCGAAATCCGAAACCCTCAACCCTAAACCCTAAACCCTAAACCCTAAACCCTAAACCCTAAACCCTAAACCCTAAACCCTAAACCTGCCTGGTACCCAGGGAGTGGCGGTACGGTCGCCGCAGGGGCAAGGCGGAGAGGCACGGGCCTTGGGTTGTGCACAATGGGAGAGCGGGCTCTTGGGGTAGGGTTTAGGGTTTAGGGTTTAGGGTTTAGGGTTTAGGGTTTAGGGTTTAGGGTTTAGGGTTTAGGGTTTAGGGTTTAGGGTTTAGGGCTTAGGGCTTAGGGTGGAGGGTGTGGGGTTTGGGGTTTGGGGTTTGGGGTTTGGGGTTTGGGGTTTGGGCTACTTTGCGTAGTGCTATGTTTGTTTATTGATCATCTTGGCAACTCTATTTAGGCTTTTGCATTGGATCAGACCCTTTCTTTTGAAGGTCTGCGGGTGGCTGTGCCCTAAACCCTAAACCCTAAACCCTAAACCCCCAAACAGTCAGGGTGCTCAGGGCTTCGGGCGTTCAGGTTGCGTAGGGTTTAGAGTTTTATCCCTGATAAGGCTTACGGCTCAGGGCTTCGAGCTCAGGATTCAGGGTTTAGGGTTTAGGGTTTAGGGTTTGGGGTTTGGGGTTTAGGATTTAGGGCTTAGGGTTTAGGGTTTAGGGTTTGGGGTCGTTTGGGGTTTGCGCTTCAGGCAGAGGAAACTGGGTTTCCGACGCAGTCGGCTCGGAGACGAACTGTGGAACAGAACTGGCACTGCGTTGAAACACCTGGAGAGGAAGCATCTTGCAAATTGCTAGAGCAAGAAGAGCAAACAACCCTAAACCCTACACCCTAAACCCTAAACCCTAAGCCCTAAACCCCAAACGAGCAACCGAACACGCCTGCTGAGCCGAGCCATGTGTTGGCTCATCCACTATCGGGCCCTTCAGGGAGGGGAGGTCATGGGGCGTCGGCACCTAGAAAAACCTTAGGGAAGCTTTGCCTCCCTCAAGAACCTTAAAGCCTCAACCCAAAACACCCAGACTATTTGATGCCCATCCCTCATGGGTTCCCCTACTACCCGCCTCTAGACTACCCCTAGGTTCCCCCCATAATCAAGGCTATTTAGGGACAATGAAGCCTAATTGAGGTTCTTTAAGGGTGGGGAGTAGCCCTAAACCCTAAACCCCCTAAACCCTAAACATACTATAGAGGGGGGTAGTAGGGGAACACATGAAGCCTGCAAAGGGGAGGTTGCCTGCTGCACGACCACTGGCCTGGCTGTAGCACTTGGCTTGGGGTCACTTTGGGCTTAGGGCTTACGGTTTCGGGTTTAGGGTTGAGGGTTTAGGGTTTGGGGTTTAGGGTTTGGGGTTTAGGGTTTGGGGTTTAGGGCCTAGGGTTTAGGGTCTAGGGTTTAGGGTTTAGGGATCCGGTTTCGGGGGCTTCACGCGCTGCCACGCGAACCATTCTGGAGACGCTCGAAAAGCTTGACTGATAGCTGTTGCGGATGCCCCCCGAGCACCCCCAGACCTTCCCGAAATCCTGAAAATTTATATGCATATAACCTACTTATATATTCTATTTCTGACTTTCTATTGATGTCTATATTTCACATTTATGGAATGTTTTCTGTTTGTTTGCTAGCACATGTGGAAGCAACGTTGGCGTTGAGCAGTTCTTTAGATCTGTCTTGGTTTGGGTTCGAAGGTTTGGTGGTGAATCGGAGGGCAGTATCAGCTGTCACCGGCACCCCTGGCTTGATCTCAATGAACTAGCTTCTCTACTTCAAGCCTCCAACTTCGTGACCACGGAAGATGGCGTTCGTGTTGGTGCTTATAGCGCCGTGGCTTGATTTGCAATGCAGAATTCATGCGCGCACTACGGACCTAGCAACAACGAAACAGAAACAGAAACAGGGTTCAGGGCATAGGGTTTAGGGTTCAGGGGATAGGATTTAGGAACCTCGAGCCGGTCTCTCCGGTCTTGCCCAGAGCTTCAACTCAGGTGTACATCGGTTTAGTCAGCGGTTCTTTGGTTGAGGCTTCGAGTTCGGGCTTAAGGCTTAGGATGATACATTCTAGGGTTTAGGGTTTAGGGTTTCGGGTTTTGGGTTTAATAGTTTAGGGCTCTACCCAGACCACCGCCTTGCTGCTAAAGGCCCTCAGACCCCCGAAAGAATGCCAGGCAAGACCCCTTGGCTGGCAGCAGGATTGGCTGGCCTGGCAGGGTTTAGGTTTAGGGTTTCGGATTTAGGGTTGAGGGGGGTTTGGGGTTGAGGGGGATTTAGGGTTTAGGGTTTAGGGTTTAGGGTTTAGGGTTTAGGGTTTAGGGTTTAGGGTTTAGGGTTTAGGGTTTAGGAACGGTACAGGGCTTAGGGTACAGGGTTTAGGGTTTAGGGTAGGGCCACACGTTGCCAGCATAATTTCGGGAGCCCGTTTAGATTATGAAGGAGAAGTTGCGCAGTGTACTTTTAGAAAACTATGCTGAGTAGACGGGAATCATATGAAGTAGGGTATGTATTTCTTGTACCCCCAAAAGGACACCCGGTACATACACTCACCAGTATTCCAAAGGAACCTTATACACACTCACCAAGAACAGTCATATAAGCCCTGTTTCATATGGGTAATTATGTAGGGCTCCTTGGGATCTCCCCGTCATACTAACCGTTCTTAAGAGGACTTTTAGTACCGCCCCTACTACAATATAAGGGGGGAGCATCCCAAAGGACTCCTTTTTTTTAGGCCTGGGTTCTAAGCCCTATCTAAACCCTAAACCCTAAACCCTAAACCCTAAACCCTAAACCCGAAACCCTAAACCCTAAACCCTAAGCCCTAAACCCTAAACCCTAAACCTAAACCCTAAACCCTAAATGCTTCACGCCTGGGAGGGGTTTAGGGACGCTGAGGCGCGCGCGGGCGGAGTGCGACACCAGCCGGGCGCTCGATGGACTCTCCATCCTGCTGAGGGATGGTGTAGGGTTGAGGGTTGAGGGTTGAGGGTTGAGGGTTGAGGGTTTAGGATTTAGGGTTTAAGGTTTAGGGTTTAGGGCTTAGGGTTTAGGGTTTTGAGGGTTTAGGGTTTAGGGTTTAGGGCTTCGTGGGCGCCATTAGGAGGTTCGGGGTTTTGGGTCTAAGCATTCTCGAGATGTGTAGGTCGAAAAGCAGGCAGGGGCAGCATTGTGCAGCTTCCATAGACGATCCTTACGCAAAGTTTAAGGTTTTGTAGGGTTTGGTCTTTGTGAAGATCAACCGTTTGTAAGTGGTAGGGTTGCCAGAGCTTCAGGCCCTTGAAAGCCAGACTCTAGAAAAACCTTGTCTGGTTTAGGGTTTAGGGTTTAGGGTTTAGGGTTTAGGGTTTAGGGTTTAGGGTTTAGGGTTTAGGGTTTAGGGCTTAGGGTTTAGGGTTTAGGGTATAGGGTTTAGGGTTTAGGGTTTAGGGTTTAGAGTTAGAGGTTGGGGTTTAGGGTTTAGGGTTTAGGGGTTAGGGCTTAGGGGCTCTACAGAAGCCCCAGAGAAACCTTGAAAGAAACTCCAAAACCAACACCTGCGCAGGCCTCCACGTCGGGCGTCCAGTAAGGTTCAGGGCTGGCCTGGGTTGGGAGGTTTGGGTTTGGGGTTTGGGGTTTAGAGTTTAGGGTTTAGGGTTTAGGGTTTAGGGTTTAGGGTTCAGGGGGTTGGGCCCTAAACCTAAACTTCATAGTGATCCTTGGGGTCACGGTTAAGGGCTTAATTTTGCCTGGTCGACGAAACCTTGCGCCTTCTCGACGAAGCCTTGTGCCTTAGAAACTTGAATGTTTTCGTCGACAGGGCACAAGGCTTCGTCGACAAGGCACTAGGTTTCGTCGACAAGGCACATTGGCCTTGTCGACGAAGCCTTGTGCCTTGTCGACGAATGACCTTAAGGTTTAAATATATAAGGTAAGAGAGGTTTAGGGTTTAGGGCTTATATAGGGTTTAGGGTTTAGGGTTGGGGTTTAGGGCTTAGGGTTTAGGGTTCAGGGGGTTTGGCCCTAAACACTAAACCTTGTAGTGATCGTTGGGGTCAGGGTTGAGGGCTTAAGGTTTGGGGGTTTAGGTAGGGCTTAGGGCTTAGGGCTTCGAAGGTTTAGGGTTGGGGGCTTCTAGGGCGGGCGTTCTTGGGCAGCCAGGTTCCCTACACTTCCCCCTACAAGGCCCTTCTCTTCCCAAAACACCCTAAACCCGCAACCCCAAACCCGAAACCCAAATAGACCTTGAGCCCCGAAAGCCCGTAGGGTTTAGGGTTTAGGGTTTAGGGTTCAGGGTTTAGGGTTCAGGGTTTAGGGTTCAGGGCTTAGGGGTTTGGGGATGAGCAAGCTGGGCCCACGGCCCCTGCACCCGCACACGGGGCGACGGCTGCCCTAGGCGTTCGGGGATCGGATGGGCTTAGGTTGCATTGAGCGAGAGTCTGGAGAATCAGGCTGGAGGATGCAATGGTTTTGGGCTCTACACCCTAAAGGAATTTTGGGTTCTAAACCCTAAACCCTAAACCCTAAACCCTAAACGCCACGAAGCAAGAGCCGCTCATCAGAAGATGCATGTTGGGGTGAGGTCAGGCAGGCAGAGGATGATCTCCCAACATTAGTCTTTACGGTACAGGATTTAAGGCTTAGGGTTTAGGGTTTAGGGTTTAGGGTTTAGGCTTTAGGGTTTAGGGTTTAGGCTTTAGGGTTTAGGGTTTAGGCTTTAGGCTTTAGGGTTTAGGGTTTAGGGATTTGGTTTGGTGTTCAAGGGCTTGGGGTTGTTGTAGGAGCCTTCGGGTTGAAGGGGGGAAAGCTTTTGCGCGTTGGGCTTTTGGCCGGCAGGGGTTAAGAAAAAAAAAGGCAGAGATTGAACCCTAAACCCTAAACCCTGAAGAACAGAAGGGCGCACCTCGAAGGATTCAGCTCGCGGCCAGGGCTCAAAAAACAAAACTGAAAACCCACATGCGAAGCAACAAAAACAAAACACCGGTCCTTCAGAGCCTCGTAGACCGAGTTCCCAGAGTCGAGACTAAGAGTTTAGGGTTTCGGGTTTCGGGTTTGGGGTTTGAGGTTTAGGGTTTAGAGGTTCGAGTTTAGGAATGAGGGAGAAACCCAAACCCCTAACCCGAAGCCCCAAGACCCCACCAAAGGTTGAACCCACAATGCCTTACAGCCCTCAACCACTACAGGCAGCCCTCGCCAACACAAAGACTTGGAAGCTCGAAAAACCTTTGGGGTTTCTGGGGCTGAGGGCTTGGGGTTAGGGTTTTCCCTCAACCCTAAACTAGGAGCCCCTAAACCCCTGAACCTCAACCCTAAACCCCAAAACTCCAAACCCTAAACCAAGAACCCCCTACGGACCCTAAACCCTAAACCCTAAACCCTAAACCCCTGAACCCTAAACCCCAAACCCTAAACCCTAAACCCTAAACCTGATCTTGGACCAGGCCCCAGTCGGCTGGAGCTGACGATGGTCCGAGTCAGCCGAGGCTCAGCCTTCTTCAGTTCTAGAGATTTGCAAGAGCTCTATTCTGACTGGTTTAGGGTTTAGGGTTTAGGGTTTAGGGTTTAGGGTTTAGGGTTTAGGGTTTAGGGTTTAGGGTTTAGGGTTTAGGGTTTAGGGTTTAGGGTTTAGGGTTTAGGGTTCAGCATCTCAAGTCCAAGCATTCACTAGTCAAGAAATTATTACTCCAGAAAAATACCCACCCGCCCGAAGAATCCCACAACATTAAGCAAATTTTTCACTTATGGAACGACCTTGCCCAGTAAAAAAATGACCTTGCCCAGTAAAAAATGACCTTGCCCAATAAAAAAATGACCTTGCCCAATAAAAAATGACCTTGCCCAGTAAGAAAATGACCTTGCCCAGTAACAAAATGACCTTGCCAGTAAAAAAATGACCTTGCCAGTAAAAAAATGACCTTGCCCAGTAAAAAAATGACCTTGCCCAGTAAAAAAAAATGACCTTGCCCAGAAAAAAATAATAACCTTGCCCAGTAAAAAATAACCTTGCCCAAGTAAAAAAATGACCTTGCCCAGTAATGACCTTGCCCAGTAAAAAAATGACCTTGCCAAGTAAAAAAATGACCTTGCCCAGTAAAAAAAAAAAAATGACCTTGCCCAGTAAAAAGATGACCTTGCCCAGTAACATTTTTACTGGGCAAGGTCATTTTTTTACTGGGCAAGGTCATTTTTTTACTGGGCAAGGTCGTTTTTTTGGCCGAACCGACCTTGCCCAGTAAAAAAAATGACCTTGCCCAATAAAGAAATGACCTTGCCCAGTAACAAAATGACCTTGCCCAGTAAAAAAATGACCTTGCCCAGTAACTCCTCCTTAACATTTAAATTATATATGAAAGAGAGGTTTAGGGTTTAGGGTTTAGGGTTTAGGGTTTAGGTTTTAGGGTTTAGGGTTTAGGGTTTAGGGTTTAGGGATACACCCCCTGTCGAATTTGGGGTTTAGGGTTTAGGGTTAGGGTTTAGGGTTTAGGGTTTAGGGTAGGATACACCCCCTGTCGATTTTGGGGTTTAGGGTTTAGGGTTTTGGGTTTTGGGTTTTGGGTTTTGGGTTTTGGGTTTTGGGTTTAGGGTTTTAAGGTTTTAAGGTTTAGGAGATTTACAGGAGTTTAGGTGATTTGGGGTTTAGGGGTTTGGGGGGGTTTAGGGGTTTAGGGGTGTAGGGGTTTAGGGAGTTATAATGGGTCCAGGCGAAGGGTTTAGGGGTTCAAGGGGTCTAGGGTTTCGGTTTGGGGGTTTGGGGGCTGGACAGGTTCGAGGTTGAATGGGCTCGAAACCCTAAACCCTAAACCCTAAACCCTAAACCCTAAACCCTAAACCCTAAACCCTAAACCCTAAACCCCAGGCTTTGGGATCCGTCGCCTTCGGGGACCGAGAATGCTTTGGGGAGAAGTTTAGGGACAAGTGCTGCGAGATCAGTAGAAACTCACTCCTGCAGTCCTGGCTTCCTTGAAGGCTATCCCAGAAACCTTCAACTTTCTCCGCCTGCAACCTCCCCTAAACCCGGAAGAAGCCCTAAATCACCGAAGATCTACTTTTCATACAATGTCGAGTTTAGGGTTCAGGCTTTAGGGTTAAGGGTTTAGGGTTTAGGATCTAACTTCTAAAATTTGAAAATCTCGGGTTTCTGGTTGCGGATTGCTTGGGCTTGGGCCTTGCACGGCAGCGCTGGCGAGGGCGAGCGCAGCAGACGCGGAGGCGAGGCGGCCAACGTGGACCTGATTTCCCAAACCCTTAGAATCGTAAACACCCTAAACCCTAAACCCTAAACCCTAAACCTTAAGCCCCAAAACAATATATCCCAAGCCCTAAGCCTTAAATCCTCAACCTTGAAATCCTGCATACGCCTGCCTCATGCCACACCCCCCAAATACTTTTATAAGCCTCCTTGGAGCAGAGGAGTGTACACACACGCACACGCATACTCCCCGATTCGACCAGCACAGAGCAAGGAAGAAAACGACACTAAACCCTAAACCCTAAACCCTAAACCCTAAACCCTAAACCCTAAACCCTAAACCCTAAAGCACAGCCTGGTCGGGGACGCCAGCGCCGTTGCCGACGCCGATGGCCGCAGTGCGAAAGGAGGGGTCGGGACCCCAGGCGTGTGACCTTCAACTGCGGGTTTGGGGAGGGGTTTGGGGTTCAGGGCTGAGGGTGGTTTAGGTTTAGGGTTTAGGGTTTAGGGTTTAGGGTTTAGGGTTTAGGGTTTAAGATTTAAGGTTTAGGGTTTAGGGTTTAGGGTTTAGGGTTTAGGGTTTAGGGTTTAGGGTTTAGGGTATCTGGGTGTACTTGCTTGGGGAGGATTTAACGAATTTGGGCGGTGTCGCCATGTTTGTAGCTTTGCGGCCTAGCAACCTGGGCCCTTCCACCCAATCTGTAATCCCAGACTGCTAACCCTAAACCCTAAACCCTAAACCCTAAACCCCTAAACCCCTAACCCCCTAAACCCCTAAACCCCTAAACCCCCTAAACCCCCTAAACCTCCTAAACCCCCTAAACCCTAAACCCTAAACCCTAAACCCTAAACCCTAAACCCTAAACCCTAAACCCTAAACCCTAAACCCTAAACCCTAAACCCTAAGCCTGCAAAGGCTGAACCCCTAAGCCCGTGCACACCGAGGATGCCGCCACCCTTCCACGTGACCGAGCGATTGAGCAGGGTCACCGGCTCAACCTGGAAATAGGGGTGTTACAGGTTTGGAGTTTAGGGTTTAGGGTTTAGGGTTTGGGGTTTAGGGTTTAGGTTTTAGGGTTTAGGGTTTAGGATGTAGGGCGTAGAGCTTAGGGTGTAAGGTTTAAGGGTTTAGGGTTCTGGGCTTGAGATATGATCGGGGACTTAGGCTTAAGTAATATGAAAAGCCTGGCGGCAACAAGCCCTAAGCCCAACCACGTTTAATCTTAAAATCACATGTCATTGATTTACAACTATGAAATACCATGGTTTGACATCCGCGTGCGACCAAATCACTCATCATTTTTGTATTCGGTGTGATTCGGATTCCTGGCTGTCATCATTGCAAGCTGCAATAATTGCATGGTCAACTGGTCCATATGTTCATTGATGTCAAGATTTCTACCTTTGTCGTTGATCTCAAAATTTGCATATCTTCATCAATTTGTAACATAAATGTTTCATCGATAGTGTGGTCGTAGTTTCACGCTTCTTTTGGTGCCTAGGGTTTATGGACTGAGTGAACTTCATATTTCCTTACTGTTATGGGATTCTTTGGGCACGTGGGTATGTTCCCAACGCCCGAAAACTTGCTTGACTAGTGAACGCTTGGACTTGAGATGCCGAACCCTAAAGCCTAAATCCTAATCCGTAAACCCTAACCCCGAAACCCTAAACCCTAAACCCTAAACCCGTAGCCCGTAAACCCTAACCCCGAAACCCTAACCCTAGATGCAGAAAGATCTGCTCTGAACCCTAAACTCCACAAAACCTTTGAACCCCACCAACCCCCACCCCCACAACTCAAACACACACACACACACACACACACACACACACACACACAAACAAACATAAACAGAACAGCAACCACAATCAAGGAATATAATAGGACGAAGAACAAGAATAACAATGAGAATAACAAATAAGACAAAGATAACAACAAATCGTGGTAGTGAATCTGATAGAGAATACGATAATGAATCTGGCAATGAATATGATAATGATAATGATACAGATAATACAAATAAGAATCATAGCAAAATCATCAAAAGTGCAAAAACGTGATGTTTGTACATGTGCGTATATATATATATATATATATATAGAGTATTGAGGGAGAGAAAGAGAGAACAAGAGATTCCCGGAGCCCCAATGGCTTCGCCACTCACTAGGTTTGAAAACAAGAGTGCTTCGTTCAAAACGAATCGTTCCCTAAACCCTAAACCCTAAACCCTGGGCCCGGGACTGGCGGACCCCGGAGTAGGGGGTTGGCCAAGGCGACTGGGCCGCCTGATCAGGCGGGCGGGGGTTGAGGTTCAGGTTTAGGGTATAGGGTATAGGGTATAGGGTATAGGGTATAGGGTTTAGGGTTTAGGGTTTAGGGTTTAGGGTTTAGGGTTTAGGGTTTAGGGTTTAGGGTTTAGGGTTTAGGGTTTTCGGTTTAGGGTTTAGGGTTTAGGGTTTAGGGTTTAGGGTTTAGGGTTTTCGGTTTAGGGCTAAGAGTTTGGGGGTTTGGGGTTTAGGGTTCGGGGCTTGATCATAGTCTATAGGGCTTGTGTCCGGAGATTTGTCGAGTTTTTTGGGGTGCTTTTGGGGGTGTCGAAGGCTTGCAAGTTAGGGTTCCGCACCTCCCTTTGAAGCGAAGTCTTCCCAAAAAAACCTCAACCCCCCCGAAGCCCCAAACAAACAATGAGGGTTTAGGGTTTAGGGGTAAGGATTTAGGATTTAGGGTTTAGGGTTTAGGGTTTAGGGATCTCAAGTCTTGAGCCCCAAGCCGTACATACATCTCTTATTTGTTCTCAGTGTGGAAGTCGGGGGGTGGGGGGGGGGGGGGGACATTAGGTACCGCAACTACCCCTTAACCTAGTCGAAAGAGACCCGGACCCCCTCGGAAGAGCTTCGGGTTTAGGGTTCAGGGCTTAGGGTTTCGGGTTTAGGGCTTAGGGTTTAGGGCGTAGGAATTAGGGTTTAGGGTTAGGGTTTAGGGTTTAGGGTTTAGGGTTCAGGGTTCAGGGTTCAGGGTTCAGGGTTCAGGGTTCAGGGTTCAGGGTTCAGGGTTCAGGGTTCAGGGTTCAGGGTCAGGGTTTAGGGTTTAGGGTTTAGGGTTTAGGGTTTAGGGTTTAGGGTTTAGGGTTTAGGGGTTTAGGGTTTAGGGTTTAGGGTTTAGGGTTTAGGGTTTAGGGTTTAGGGTTTAGGGTTTAGGGTTTAGGGTTTAGGGTTTAGGGTTTAGGGTTTAGGGTTTAGGGTTTAGGGTTTAGGGTTTAGGGCTTGGGCCCGTGGCGCCTGAGGGGCTTGGCGACCGTACTCGATGCTGGACGGGCGGCGGCGCTGGATGTTGAACCACCTGGCTTTGGCTCAGAATTTTGGGGTTTAGGGTTTAGGGCTTAGGGTTTGGGGTTTAGGGTTTAGGGTTATGGCTTTACGGTTAAACTTCGGAAGTTGTGCCCCCCCATGCGGAAAGTCATCGCTCAGCACAGCAACACCGAAGCCTCCTAAACCTGCTGAAGAGCTGAGGGATTCCAGGTTGCTCTGTGAACCCTCAATTCTACGGGCACCTCCGCCTCTGGTGGCGGCAGGGGCGGAGAGGGCATCGCGACCGCCAGTGCTGGTGTCAAGCTTGCCACATGCTGCCAAAGGCCCCCACAATGCACAAGCCTAGGCTGGAAGTGAGGGCCCCTTGCTCGGACGCAGGCTCTCCTGGCGGGGTTGGGGTGAGGTTAAGAATCTTGGATCCTGGTCCTGGCGCAGATCCGCCCCTAGGCGCCGACATGTATCTTCTAGAACGACTTGTTCCTGAGTCCTGAGATGTCTTGAAGTCCTGAACGATGAAACCCCTCAAGCTCCTAGACAGAACCCCCCTTTCTGAAGTAGTGCAGCTTTCATTTGTCAGCTGCCACTAGCGAGCGGTTGTTCGCCCACAAAGTGGCTGTAAGCCAGAGGCAGGCGCAGTCAGGCTTAGTGGGTTTAGGGTGGGTTAGGGTCCCCCCTAAACCCCCAAAGCCCCAAAGCCCCAAAGCCCCAAAGCCCCAAGCCCCAAACCCCAAACCCTAAACCCTACACCCTAAATGGGTTTTGGGTTCGGCCGCAGAAACCGAGGCCCCAGTTTAGCAGCCCAGTCCCATGAACCGTACTTAAGTTAGGACTCCAATATCCCAAAAAACACCCTCATCCTCACGAAAGAGGGTTAACCCCTGTTGCGGGAAACCCTAAACCCTAAACCCTAAATAGATACTGAACTGAAACTCGGAGGCTTTCTGGTTGGACCGTTACTAGGGTTTAGGGTTCGAAGGATGGCGGCTCCACCCCCCACCCGAGCGAGGTTCCCCCCCTTATCCTAACAGCCCCTTAATTGGGATTCTAGTACCCTCCCCTTCTACTCCCTATGACTGTTGGCATAAGGGGGAACATCCCCAGACCCTAAACCCTAAACCCTAAACCCTAAACCCTAAACCCTAAACCCTAAACCCTAAACCCTAAACCCTAAACCCTAAACCCTAACCCTAAACTCAATCCCCTAAACCCTAAACCCGAAACCCTAAACCCTAAACCGCAGATCCGAAACCCTGATGCACATGACCAACGTGCGGAGCGTTCCGTGGCGCATTGTGGCAGGGGGCAGACCTGCGATCCCGCACCTCCGCCGCGGCAATACAGGGTGGAGCGTTCCGGGTTATGGCTTAGGGTTTAGGGTTTAAGGTTTAGGGTTTAGGGCTTAGGGCTTAGGGTTTTAGGGGTTAGGTTTCAGGGCCTTCAGTAGGCCTTGAACCCGAAGCCCCGAGATGGACGGAGACATCTCCGGGCCTTCACAACCTCGAACCGAAGCCGCGTTCGCAAAGTTGCAAGCTGCAGCTGCTCAAGACCCAAAGTCCCTAAACCCTAAACCCTAAACCCTAAACCCTAAACCCGAAACCCTAAACCCTAAACCCTGAACCCTAAACCCTAAACCCGAAACCCTAAACCCTAAACCCGAAAACCTCAACCCACTTAGACCCCCAAAAAGCCCTTGCGGGGCAGAACAGCTGTTTAGCGGCGAAGGGCTCAGGACCCTGTTTAGGTTTAAGGCTCTGCCCCCCCCCAACCTGCCTGCGTTGGTTTTTGTTGTGTATTGCTTCTTTTTTTGGTGGGGGACAAAAAACTTTTTCTATTGTCTGTCGTCGGGTGAAATCGGGATTCAGGCCATAGAGCTGGTAAATTCCTTTCCTATTTCCTAAGCCCGTAACCCTTTTAAACGCTAACCTCTACACCCCAAGGCCCTAAAACCCTAAACCCTAAACCTGAAACTCAAAACCCCAAGAACCCTAAAACCCTAACCCTAAACCCTAAACCCTAAACCCTAAACCCTAAACCCTAAACCCTAAACCCTAAACCCTAAACCCTAAACCCTAAACCCCCCCCCCCTCATCTGCGGCCTTCCTCCGTGCAGCCGTTGATCACCTCCATAGCCGCCACCGCCGCGGCCGCGGCGCCCGCCGGGAGCGGGTTGCGGCTGCTGGCCTAGGGTTTAGGGTTTAGGGTTTAGGGTTTAGGGTTTAGGGTTTCGGGTTTAGGGTTTAGGGCTTAGGGTTTCGGGTTTAGGGCTTAGGGTTTCTGAAAGTGGGCGTATCCTTTGTAGGGGTCCGTTTAATAAATGCTCTTCTACTTGGGGTAGAAAAGTGGTAGCCCTCAATTCGTTAGGTTTGGGATGTTGGTGGCCTAGGATTTCAAGGGTTCCGGGGTTAGGGCTGAGGGTTTTAGGGGTCAGGGGTTTAGGGGTTTAGGAGTTGGAGGTCCACCTCCGATCTCTCTCTCTCTCTCTCTCTCCCTCTCTCTGTCTCTCCCTCTATCTCTACAACCACAGTTTGTACATTTCTCAGAATGCGGAGCGCCTTTTTTCTAACCCTAAACCCTAAACCCTAAACCCCAAACCCTAAACCCTAAACCCTAAACCCATTTCAAACGGAGCAACCTGGGAGCCCCCACCGGTAGATGAGACATCGCCTTGCTCCTGTCTCCTGGGGAGCTGAGCTGAAGGGGGGCTTGAGGCAGGAGTCGAAGAGCTGGAGTGTTAGGGTTTAGCGTTTCGGGTTTCCCTTCCACCCATAAATGCCCAGCGATCAGAGTTTAAGGGAGTTGCAGGTAAGGTTTGAGGGTTTTTGTGGGTGGTTTGGGGCTTAAAGGTCTAGGGTTGTTGGACACTCCTAACCTTCCAAAAACCCTCGAGTCAGTACCAATTGCGGTTTAGGGTTCAGGGTTTCGGGTTTAGGGTTTGGGGTTTAGGGTTTACGGTTTAGGGTTTAGGGTTTAGGGTTTAGGGTTTAGGGTTTAGGGGTTAGGGGTTTAGGGTTTGGGGGTTTAAGGCTTAGGCCTTAGGGTGAGAGGTTGCGTGTGCACATGATGGCACTGCCAACCTCAACCCTTTCTCCCCCAACACAAAACACTGCACCCTGATCCTATGCCCTCAACCCCTAAACCCTAAGCCCTAAACCCGAAACCCTAAACCCTAAACCCTCTCGCCTCACCCCTGAACCCTAAACCCTCAACCCCTCAAACCCCTAAACCCCGAACCCTCAACCCCTCAACCCCTCAACCCCTCAACCCCTCAACCCCTTGGCCCCTTCCAACCGAAGCTCCTGTGCCGCTGGGGCTGTCAGCCTGCGCCTTCCGCTGCATTAGGGTTTAGGGTTTAGGGTTTAGGGTTTAGGGTTTAGGGTTTAGGGTTTCGGGTTTAGGGTTTAGGGTTTCGGGTTTAGGGTTTAGGGTTTAGGGTTTGATGTGTAGGAAGGGTGCTCAGTCTTTTGACTGGTTGGGGATCTTCAGGTTGGGTTCAGAATCTTGTGCTCCTCAACTCTCCGAAGCACCGCGGCAGGCCGATGGCACCCCGAACTTTCTACGGAGCAACCAAACCCAAACCCCAAACCCTAAACCCTAAACTCTGAACCCTAAACCCTAAACCCTAAACCCTAAACCCTAAACTCTGAACCCTAAACCCTAAACTCTGAACCCTAAACCCTAAACCCTAATTAAATGGCTTGGGTGCAGGAAATTACGTCACGGCCCGGCCGGGATCCGAGGATTAAACCCTACACCCTAAACCCTAAACCCTAAACCCTAACCCCTAAACCCTAAACCCTAAACCCGAAGGGGAGGGGGGAGGCGAGAGGCGTCTTCTCTAGCATGGCCCTACAGGGTCCAACCTGGACTTGAACCCCTTTAGGCCCCTAAACCCGAAACCCTAAACCCTAAACCCTAAACCCTAAACCCTAACCCTAAACCCTAAACCCTAACCCTAAACCCTAAACCCTAAACCCTCTCCTGAAACCCCAGAAACCCCCACCCCCTAAGCAGATAGACGTTAACTGTTGAGAGACAATCATACAGCCACCGGGCCAAAACCCCGAACCTTCAACTCCGGGGCTTAAGCCCCAAATCCCAAGCTTCGGCCCTAAACCCCCCCCCCCCCCCCAAAAAAAAAAAGGAACCTAAACACCCCAAAAGCCCTAAGAACTGCACAGAGACCCTAAAGACTCCCACAAAAAAAAAAAAAACAACAGTCTTGGGTCCCCAGGCGTGGGCCGAAGTGGGCCGCGACTTGGATGCCTTGGACCTGGGCACAGCCCCCATGGTGCCGATGTCGGGGGGGGCTCTTTAGGGTGTTTGTTGTCGGCTTCTGAAGGGGGCTTTTCGAGGCTTTTTCGGGGGCTTTCGGGAAGTTGGGGGTTTCGGGTTTAGGGTTTAGGGCTTAGGGCTTCGGGCTTAGGGTGTTCGTTGGCTTCTTAGGGGGTTTTCGAGCTTTGTTTAGGGGCGTTAGGGAAGTTGGGGGATTTTGTGAATCCCAGGGATGGAAATAGGGTTCAGGGTTTAGGGTTTTGGGTTTTGGGTTTAGGGGTTAGTGCTTAGGGTGTCGCAAGTTGAGCAGAATTCTGGCGGGCGCGGAATCTGTGTGAGGCCACGCCCGAAAAACCCCTTGGTGCCGCCCGACTTGCGCGGACGCGAAAGTGGCGCTCGAGAATGTAAAGCTGGCGATGGTGAGGTGACTTTCGTCGGCGTACTCCCCATGACGCTTACCAGACATGGCAAGGGCGCCAGAAAGGTAGAGTTTAAGGTTCAGGGTTTGGGGCTTAAGGTTTAGGGCCTGTAGGGTTGGGGGCTTAGGGTTGGGGGCTTAAGGTTTAGGGCCTTTAGGGTTGGGGGGGCTTAGGTGCAGAGTCCGTTCGTCCGAGCTCTGCAATCTACTTGCAAGGCCTTGCACACCTCTTCATAAGGCCCCCGGGCACAAAAGGCACAACGCCTCTTTAGGCAAACTCCAAACCCTGGAAACTCACTTTTTGAGAAAACCAAACCCAAAACAAACCCGGAAATCCCGAAACCCAGTTACCCTAAACCCTAAACCCTAAACTCTAAACCCTAAACCCTAAACCCTAAACCCGAAACCCGAAACCCGAAACCCCTAAACCCTAAACCCTAAACCCTAAACCCTAAACCCTAAACCCTAAACCCTAAACCCTAAACCCTAAACCCTAAACCCCTAAACCCTAAACCCTAAATCCTAAACCCTGGGGGCGAAGCCCCGGGGGCTCCAGGTGCGCTTGCGCCGCCGCAGCTCCTCCTAATTGCTGTCTCTTGTGCTCTTGGCAGGGTTTAGGGTTTAGGGTTTAGGGTTTAGGGTTTAGGGTTCAGGGTTCAGGGTTTAGGGTTTAGGGTTTAGGGTTTAGGGTTTAGGGTTTAGGGTTTAGGGTTTAGGGTTTAGGGGTCTGGGGGTTTCGGGGTTTAGGGCTTTAGGGAGTAGGGCTTTAGGGCTCTAGGCGTTTGGGGGTTTAGGGCTTTGGGGTTTAGGGGTTTAGGGGTTTAGGGTCTAGGGCTTCTGGGCGTTAAGGTTTAGGGTTTCAGGGTTCGGGTTTAGGGGTATGGTTCACAGCTGCTCTGTGACGTTCAAGGTAAGGTTGAGACAGGGGGCTGCAACTTTCACCGCCAGCGCCAATGAATGCGTAAGCACTAGTGCTCAAACCATAAACCCTGAACCCGAAACCCTAAACCCTCAAACCCCTAAACCCTAAACCCCTAAGTACGTAGGACCTTTAGGGTCTATTTGGCACGCCTCGTTTGCCGCCGGGAAATCCCTAGATTTGATTTTTCAAGGATTTCATGAAATTTAAAATGCCCAAAAAACCCTTGAAATCCTTAAAAAATCAAATCCCGGGATTTAATATTTTAAGGATTTCAAGGATTTTTTTGGCATTTTCAATTTCATGAAATCCTTGAAAAATCAAATCCCGGGATTTAATTTTTCAAGGATTTCAAGGATTTCATAAAATTTAAATACCGGAAAACCTCCCCTCCCCACCCAGAGTACGGGAAGACCACGCGGATTTTAAAATTTATGAAACCCTTGAAATCCTTGAAAAACTAAATCCCGGGATTTGATTTTTCAAGGATTTCATAAAATTTCAAATGCCCAAAAACCCTTGAAATCCTTAAAAAATCAAATCCTGGGATTTAATATTTTAAGGATTTCAAGGATTTTTTGGGCATTTTAAATTTTATGAAATCCTTGAAAAATCAAATCCCGGGATTTAGTTTTTCAAGGATTTCAAGGATTTCATAAATTTTAAAATCCGCGTGGTCTTCCCGTACTCTGAGTGGGGAGGGGGGGGGTTTGCTTTTGCAGGAGTTCCGGTATTTAAATTTTATGAAATCCTTGAAATCCTTGAAAAATTAAATCCCGGGATTTAATTTTTCAAGGATTTCATAAAATTTCAAATGCCCAAAAAATCCTTGAAATCCTTAAAAAATCAAATCCTGGGATTTAATATTTTAAGGATTTCAAGGATTTTTTGGGCATTTTAAATTTTATGAAATCCTTGAAAAATCAAATCCCGGGATTTAATTTTTCAAGGATTTCAAGGATTTCATAAATTTTAAAATCCGCGTGGTCTTCCCGTACTCTGAGTGGGGAGGGGGGGGGTTTGCTTTTGCAGGAGTTCCGGTATTTAAATTTTATGAAATCCTTGAAATCCTTGAAAAATCAAATCCCGGGATTTAATTTTTCAAGGATTTCATAAAATTTCAAATGCCCAAAAAATCCTTGAAATCCGTAAAAAATCAAATCCGGGGATTTGATATTTTAAGGATTTCAAGGATTATTTGGTCATTTTAAATTTTATGAAATCCTTGAAAAATCAAATCCCGGGATTTAATTTTTCAAGGATTTCAAGGATTTCACAAATTTTAAAATCCGCGTGGTCTTCCCGTACTCTGAGTGGGGAGGGGGGGGGTTTGCTTTTGCAGGAGTTCCGGTATTTAAATTTTATGAAATCCTTGAAATCCTTGAAAAACTAAATCCCGGGATTTGATTTTAAGGATTTCATGAAATTTAAAATGCCTAAAAAATCCTTGAAATCCTTAAAAAATCAAATCCCGGGATTTGATATTTTAAGGATTTCAAGGATTTTTTGGGCATTTTAAATTTCATGAAATCCTTGAAAAATCAAATCCCGGGATTTAATTTTTCAAGGATTTCAAGGATTTCATAAATTTTAAAATCCGCGTGGTCTTCCCGTACTCTGAGTGGGGAGGGGGGGTTTGCTTTTGCAGGATTTCCGGTATTTAAATTTTATGAAATCCTTGAAATCCTTGAAAAATTAAATCCCGGGATTTGATTTTTCAAGGATTTCATAAAATTTAAAATGCCCAAAAAATCCTTGAAATCCTTAAAAAATCAAATCCCGGGATTTGATATTTTAAGGATTTCAAGGATTTTTTGGGCATTTTAAATTTTATGAAATCCTTGAAAAATCAAATCCCGGGATTTGATTTTTCAAGGATTTCAAGGATTTCATAAATTTTAAAATCCGCGTGGTCTTCCCGTACTCTGAGTGGGGAGGGGGGGGGGTTTGCTTTTGCAGGAGTTCCGGTATTTAAATTTTATGAAATCCTTGAAATCCTTGAAAAACTAAATCCCGGGATTTAATTTTTCAAGGATTTCATGAAATTTAAAATGCCCAAAAAATCCTTGAAATCCTTAAAAAATCAAATCCCGGGATTTAATATTTTAAGGATTTCAAGGTTTTTTTGGGCATTTTAAATTTTATGAAATCCTTGAAAAATCAAATCCCGGGATTTGATTTTTCAAGGATTTCAAGGATTTCATAAATTTTATAATCCGCGTGGTCTTCCCGCACTCTGAGTGGGGAGGGGGGCGTTTGCTTTTGCAGGAGCTCCGGTATTTGAAGTTTATGAAATCCTTGAAATCCTTGAAAAACTAAATCCCGGGATTTAATTTTTCAAGGATTTCATGAAATTTAAAATGCCCAAAAAATCATTGAAATCCTTAAAGAACTAAATCCCGGGGTTCGGTTTAGGGTTTAGGGTTTAGGGTTTAGGGTTTAGGGTTTAGGGTTTAGGGTTTACGGTTTAGGGTTTAGGGTTTAGCGTTTAGGGTTTAGGGTAATATCCTTGAAACCCTTAACAAAAATCAAATACCGGATTTGATTGTGTAAGGAGTTCATAAAAAGTTAAGATGCCGAAAAAGAATTTAAACCCTTTAAAATCAAACCCCGGGAATTGTCTTTTCCAGGATTTCAGACATACCCGCTCATTGCCCATCCCACATCACCCCGCATCATCTCCCATCATCTCCCATCGTTTCTCTCATCCCCCATCATGCCCCATCATCCCCCAATCATCCCCCATCATCTCCCATCATTTCGGGGTGGGGTGAATGATGGGGGATGATGGGGGATGATGGGGGATGATGGGGGATGAGACAGTCAGCCCCCTTATCATGTCCCATCGTCTCTCTCATCCCGCGTCATCCCCCATCATCCCCCATCATCCCCCATCATCCCCCATCATCCCGCATCATCCGCCATCATCCCCATCATCTCCCATCATCCCCCATCATCCCCCATCATCATTCCCCATCATCTCTCATAATCCCTTTCACCCCCCCATCATCCACCATCATCCCCCATCAGCCCCCATCATCGTCCCCGATCAGCCCCTATCATGCCCCATCATGTCTCTCATCCCGCGTCATCCCCCATCATTCCCCATCATCCCCCATCATCTCCCATCATCCCGCATCATCCCCCATCATCCCCCATCATCATTCCCCATCATCTCCCATAATCCCTTTCACCCCCCGTCTTGAGGGGTTAGTGACTGCCCTAGAGGTTAATCGTATGTCCCCCCGCTTCGTGTTGTTGTGATTTGGTAGGGGCCCAGAGGTTTGTATGAGTTGTTTTCTTCGTTCGTGTTGTAAGGGTTTTGTGAGGGCCCCGGAGGTTTGTCGCATGTCCCCTTTCTTCGTGCTTGTAGGGTTTGGGGAGTGTCTAGATAATTGTCAAAAATCATTCCTTCCGCGCTCGTACTATGAGGGGCTAGTGGCTGCCCTAGAGGTTTGTCGTATATTCCCCCGCTTCGTGTTCCTGAGATTTGGTAGGGGCCAGAGGCTTGTCATATGTCCCCTCCCTTCGTCCCTTCGTGTTGTGAGGGTTGCATTCGGCCTTGGAGGTTTGCCGTATGTCCCCTTTCTTGGCGTCTAGATGATTGTCATCATAAGTCATTTGCTTCCGTGGTCGTATTATGAGGGCTATTGACCGCCCTAGAGATTTGTCGTATGCCCCCCTGCTTCGTGTTCCTGTGAGTTGGGAGGGGCCTAAAGGTTTATCTTTTGTCCCCTCCCTTCGTCCCTTCGTATTGTAAGGGTTTCGTGAGCGCTCTGGAGGTTTTTCATATATCCCCTTTGTTCGTGCTTGTAGGGTTGAGGGAGTGTCTAGATGATTATCATATATCATTTGCTTCCGCAGTCGCTATGAGGGTATTGATTGCCCTAAAGATTTCTCGTGTGCCCCCCCGCTTCGTATTCCTGTGATTTGGTAGGGGTCTAGAGGTTTGTCGTAATTCCTCTCCCTTCGTTCCTTCGTGGGATGTTTGCGTGTGTCCCCTTTCATCGTGCTTGTAGGGTTTGGGGAGCCTAGACGACTGATATATACATATATATAATTCGATTCCGTGCTCGTATTGTGAGGGGCTAGTGATCGCCCTAGAGGTTTGTCGTATGTCCCCCCGATTCCTGTTCCTGAGATTTGGTGGGGGCCTAGAGCTTTGTCGTATGTCCCCTCCTTTCGCCCCTTCGTGTTGTAGGGGTTTTGTTGGGCCTTGAAGGCTTGTCGTGTGTCCCCTTTCTTCGTGCTTGGAGAGTTTGAGGAGCGTCGAGATGACTACCATACATCATTTGCTTCCGTGCTCGTACTATGTGCGGTTAGTGACTGCCCTAGAGGTTTGTCGTATGTCCCCTTCCTTCGTCCCTTCGCGTTGTATGGGTGGTAAGGGTTTTGTGAGGGCCCTGGAGGCTAGTCGTATATCCACTTTCTTCGAGCTTGTAGGGTTTGGGGGGGAGCGTCTAGAGTCTAGATGATCGTCATATATGATTTGCTTCCGTGCTCAAACTATGAGGGGCTAGTGACTGTCATAGAGGTTTGTCATTTGTCCCCCCGTTTCCTTGGTCCTGTGATTTGGTAGGGGCTTAGAGGTTTGTCATATATTCCCTCCCTTCGTCCTTTCGTGTTGCAAGGGTTTTGTGAGAGCCCTGCAAATTTGCCGTATGTCCCTTTTCTTCTTGCTTGTAGGGTTTGGGGAGCGTCTAGACGACTGACATATGTAATTTGATTCCGGGCTCGTATTGTGCGGGGCTAGTGACTGCCCTAGAGGTTTGTCGTATGCCCTCCGCTTCCTTGTTCCTGTGATGTAGTAGGGGCCTACAGGTTTGTCGTGTGTCCCCTTTCTTGGCATCTAGATGATTGTCATAAGTCATTTGCTTCTGAGGTTTTTTTTTGGTCCCCTCCCTTCGTCCCTTCGTGTTGTAAGGGTTTCGTGAGCGCTCTGGAGGTTTTTCGTATGTCCCCTTTGTTCGTGCTTGCAGGGTTTGGGGAGTGTCTAGATGATTATCACATATCGTTTGCTTCCGCAGTCGCTATGAGGGTATTGATTGCCCTAAAGATTTCTCGTGTGTCCCCCGCTTCGTATTCCTGTGATTTGGTAGGGGTCTAGAGGTTTGTCGTAATTCCTCTCCCTTCGTTCCTTCGTGGGATGTTTGCGTGTGTCCCCTTTCTTCGTGCTTGTAGGGTTTGGGGAGCCTAGACGACTGATATATACATATATATATATATGGTACCCCCCCCCCCAGTGACCTACCCTTTTTCGCCTTGTCTCAAGTCACCCGCACTGCAAGCAAACTCGGTGTGCAATATAGCGTATTTCTAGGGCGTAGACTAAAATACAACAAAAATCGCATACACGGGACAGTAGAAAAACCAAAAATACCAAAACCAAAAAAAACAAAAAACAAAACCAAAAAAAAACAAAACAACCAAAACCAAAAAAAAACAAAAAAACCAAAACCAAAAACACCAAAAAAACAATTCTCTGGGACTCTCAGGAATCCCTATGGGGCTTCTCCAAGAGTCCCGGAAAATTGTTTTTTTTGTTTTTTTTTTGGTTTTTTTGGTTTTGTTTTTTTTGGTTTTTTTGGTTTTGGTATTTTTGGTTTTTTGGTTTTGGTATTTTGGCTTTTTGGTTCGCCTTCACGGTCACGAGGCAACAACTACGCATTTTTAAGTGTGCTTATGCTAATTGTGCTTTTCAGAAATAGTATACAAGTGGTCTTTCTAGTGCTTCAGAACTATTTGTTTCGTTATTATGTAAGTAGAGCCGCTAGTGTTTATTCAGCCATTACTTGGTGCTCTGGTAGCTCAATTCGCATGGATAATATTTGCCTGGTAAATGCGATTAATTATCTAGAAGCAGCATTTGCAATACTCGGCTTGAGGAAAAGCATTTATTGCTTAGAATTGTTTGGTTAAAAAGTGACTCCTACTCGTCCAGGGATACCCCAAAACCCTATAATCCAAACTTCACCAGAGATTCTCCTGAAAAGCTTGCGCTTTTGGATGTTTTTATGTATTTGTGAACTGGCCTTCACTAAGTAGTTTTCTAGGATTCTTGTGCATTTGTTAAGCCTGATTGTGCAAGTTGCGAAAAAGCATAGCATATATGTGGTCTTTATTGAATACTTCAGACATGTTTGTTTCATCGTTATGTAAGTAGAACCGCTTCTATTTCCATTATTGTGCATTTTTAAGCTTGCTTATGCAAATTGTGCTTTTCAGACATAGTATATAAGTGGTC